>CACRXP010000785.1:159251-173090 GCA_902702965.1 Spirometra erinaceieuropaei
GACGGTCTGAATCTGAACTAATACCCCTGGTCCAGACAAATATTTTCTCTGAGACAATGCTACTCAAATGAACCAAGTACTGTTTTAATAGTGAACATTTTTTGTTCGTGTACAGTTATTCTAACGAGCTGACATGTAATCACTAGGGTTTTCAAAGGCTTTGCCTATTATCCTTACCAAATAAACTGAACTGAACTGAACTGAAAATACACTGACTAACTGACTGAAACAAATCGCCGTCTTAAACCTTCCGCTTTAAATGCCAGATCCTTCGTTATAAGATGCCCTTTTTTAAGACTATCGTTTTCTCTTAATAACCAGATCATGTTGCTCAAGCTAAGATAAAGGCAGCATTTTCTGTGGCTCACTTCGGACACACTCTCTTTCTCTCCCTTCCAGACTGAACTTTCATTCCAAATGATCCCTAAGGCAGCCGAGGTTAGGGAGGCTGCATCTATGCTATGCCAGAACTAAAACTTCTGCTGCTGGAAATTCCAGACTTTCTCGTGGCAGAAGGCAGCTGCTGACTTCCAGTTGCTTCAAAAAACATATATTCTTCACTCGGTGGTTGTGTCTGTCGCCAATCCCAACGCAAGTGACGATTTCGATCACTGTCACTCGGAAACACTTCATGCCTTTGCCGACTAAAATTTTAGCTATCAGTCAGTTGCGGGCGATTTCAGTCTTCTTGAAGCCAGCTGGTTTCTGAATTTCAGCCCCGGAAAGTTCGATAACGTGCTCGAACTCGTAAATGTCTGCGTGCGAAAACAGTTTGCAGGAGTGCCCACCGACGATTAGGCATATTTGGTCTAATTTTCTTTAAAGGTGGCTTGCCTTTGTCTTTTTCATCTTTCGGCCAGCTTGGCGGTTCAAGTCAAGAGATAATTTCTTCTGCACTACAAAGTGAACTTAAATTATTTCCTCTTAAGTACAGAGAGATTCGAGATCTCGTACAGGCGTATAGGATATTGAGGAGCCGCGACTGTGCCCCAAACCTCGACGATTTCTTCACTCTGGCCACAACAACAAACCTGATTAGGAACTCTCTAAAACTTTGAGCATCCAGATGCCGCCTGGACGATCGCAGATAGTGTTTTGCACAGCTAGTCATCGGCGCCTGGAACGGGCTTGCCGAGGATATGATAATGACGGACTCCGCAGAGACATTAAAGCAAAGACTAGATGTATATTTGCTTGAGAAATACCGCTTGTATGGAAAGAACAGCTCTGTGGTACCAAACCAACGCCTTGCATACACCTACCGCTAATGCGGATGATTCTCATTTCACTACAACTGAATGTTCTCGAATTTCTGTCCTGCATTTTCAATGAAAAATATTCTGTTAAGTGGAGATATTACTGACAGTATTTTAGTACCAAGTACGGTTTCCAATAGGGTTTTCAAAGGCTTTGTCTATTAACCTTAAAATCTACTGACCTGCACTGAGTTAACTCGAAGATGACGACCTTTTTCTAAATAATACAACTTCTTCAATTTCCAACGAATTCGTTCAGAAGAATTACTAGCACACCTTTGCTCCTGCGACTGGTATAGTTTCTTCCGAATTTCGGATGTGAATGCTAGCGCCATTTAACTGCATTAAGTCTTATTTCTTTTTATTTCTTGTTTGTTTCCTTGTAAGAAAGCAATTAATGTCGCTGCTATGGTCTTCCTAGCCTTAGCCTTTCGCTAAAGGCTGTGTTGACTCATTCGTCGGTCACATTTTCAAAGTAAACTTTCCGCTCTGCATTTGATTCTCGTAT
The DNA here is from genome assembly GCA_902702965.1 of Spirometra erinaceieuropaei. Taxonomy (NCBI): domain Eukaryota; kingdom Metazoa; phylum Platyhelminthes; class Cestoda; order Diphyllobothriidea; family Diphyllobothriidae; genus Spirometra; species Spirometra erinaceieuropaei. The sequence goes on from CACRXP010000785.1 coordinate 161,016, forward strand.
GTTGAGAGGACTAATCGGGCATCCGAAGAAAAATAGCTAACAATAAGGTCAAATTCCACGAAGAACTTTGATCACGTATTGCGAAATTCTTTCGAACATTAAGAACTCATATAAAACACAATATCCAGTACCTCGGGACAATCTTGTAAAGTCCATAGCAGAGGCTAAATTGATCGCCGACAATTATAGTGCTTTCTTGCCTAAAACGCTTATTGAAAATTCGACCTCGCACACTTCAAAAATCCTGGTTTGGATCCATGCCGACCTCGAAATTATGCGTTTTACCTTTCGAGGCGTAACCAAAACCATTCGATGCTTCCGCCAATCCCGTAGTAGCTAACTCAAGATCTCAAAGAGGAAATCAATGAGAAAGGGAGGCTGTGGAATACGTTTCGTGAAAACAATGATAATAAGGTCTGTATATAATATAAAGTTCAAAGGATCAAGGCGGGGGTCTTAATTATTAATAGATGACGAGATTTCGGGAGTTATTTGCTCCACAAGCCGTTAAAAATTCGAAATCGCTTTATAGCTATTTGCAAAAAAATCACCCCATAACAGGAATCCGATTCTTGTAATTAGGAATGACGACGATTTGGAAATATCAGACAGCACAAACAAAACTTAGCTGTTTTCCCAGTTATTTCAATCCGTTTTCACAAGGGTACCAGTTTTCATTCCGTCTACTGCTAAGAGAATTGGAGATCCGGTTATCGAAAGTATTGTTTTTCGAAAAGAAGCGATTTTTGAAGATCTAAAAAGTTTAAAGAAATGTTAATCTCTCTGCCGGGCGAGATCCCCACGGAGCTGCTCTCTGTACTTCCCTGTGAGTTGGCTAAACCACTATCCTTTCTGTGTCATAAATCTTTTGATGCTGGAATCCTTCCCGCAGACTTAAAAACGGCCCAGCCGTGCTCTTGCGACGAATTACGGACCCGTTAGTCTGACATCAATCTTCTGCAGTCATTGACAATATCAGCGAAAGGGAGTTTGTGGCTTATTTTGAAACCCATGACTTTTTGGTCTATTCACAGTACGACTTCTGTATGGGGATATCGTGTGTAACGAACTTTCTTTGTACAAAGCAAAACTGTACAAGACAGCTCGATGAAAACACGCGTGCCTGTAGCCTACAACAATTTCCGGAATGCGCTTGATGGTGTTCCGCACCAGAGTCTTCTCTACAAGTTTAGAGTGATGAGCATCAGCGACAAACTGCTTAACTGGATAGAAAATGCTCTCGTTGGCCGTTCCGAAATTGTCTGCGGGGAGTAACAGGAATCAAGGTGCTCAGTCATGCAGGATGGAGTCCCACAAGGCCCATGCTCGGACCGACCTTCTTTTTCTTGTTTATCAGTGATTGTATAGAGGAGTTGGACTGCGATTGTGCCACGTTCGCCGATGATAATGAAATCTGGAAAGTCATCCACGATGCTGCCGACGAGACCAGCTTTTAAGAAAGTCTTTGTCGAGTTGAAAGAGTGGTCCTGTAGATGGCCCCGGCCCTTCAGTTTGCATAAATGCACCATACTGCGTCAGAGAAATGGCAATCGGATCCATAATACGCGGCAAAATTACCCAAACGGGATGTCGCTCCAAAAAAGAGATACCCAGAAAGATCTCAGCCGGACTATCACCCAATCGAACGAATGAAAATGAGGACGCTGGTAGCGGAACTGAGAAAACGTCAGAACGAGGGCGAAATGAATCTGAAAATAGCCAACAATCAAATTGTAAAAATAGAGCGTTCCTTCCTGTGGAATCATCCGGTAACGATGACGGTAACAGCACCGGCGCTCGATTCCGACAAACTGCAGTAAATTCACAATCGACTAATGGACATGGTACGCCATGTGAAATAAACAGTAATAACTATCAGTCAAAAGCACCAGCAAACAATTTCCAGAGATCGAAACAGCCGAATAACATTAAAATGATGTACACAAATGTGCAAAGTTTATTCAACAAATTAGATGAAATAAAACTCAATGTGGCCCATTTCCAACCCGACTTGATAGCTTTAACAGAAACATGGTTAAATGCGCAGATAGAAGATGCGGAAGTCATGCTAGATGGTTTCCAGATTATCCGAATGGACAGAAACGAACGTAGGGGTGGGGGAATTGCGATATTTATACGGGATGGCATCGACTACGTCCGGGTTGAGTCTTCCCCATTTCGGCACATTGACTGTGAAATACTCAGTTGTTGCTTGAAGGTGTCAAACCATCCAAGCCTCCATCTGGCCCTGGTTTACAGACCGCCAAGCCAGCGAACGGATGCGGACGATGCACTTATCACTCAGATAAAAGAAATTTGTCGAAGTAAACACATAATGCTACTTGGTGACTTTAACTGTCCAGACATAGATTGGCATTTGATGTATTGCACCCGATCAGAAAATTCCTTCGAACAGAAATTTATGCAACTGATCACAACGGAGTTCCTTACCCAACACGTTAAAGTGAACACTCGATTCAGGGATGGACAGCAGTCCAGTTGTTTGGACCTCATAATCACCAGGGATGATAGTTGCATTCTCGGATTGGAATCGCACCCGCCCCTTGGCCGAAGTGACCACTGCGTTCTGGTTTGGGAGTATAGTCATTTTTCAGTACCAGAAATTCGAGCTGCTGAGGAAAGAAACGTATGGAAGGGGGATTTTACCCGAATGAAAAACCTGTTACAGAAGGTGAACTGGAATGCAGCACAAGGACCTGACCCAGAAAGCGATTGGCTCTTCTTCAAGAACATAATGCAGCACTTAGTAGAGAGCTGTTGCCCACTGAAGAGGAAGCCGCGCACATCCCGACCAGAGTGGGTGACGTCAGGAATAAAGAAGAATCTTAAATTGAAAAGGAGACTTTGGAAAAAGTACGCAAGTTTTCAACAACCAGAGCATTTGGCTGACTTCAAAAAACAGAGGAATTTATGTCGGAATCTGTTGAGGAGACAACGGGCACAATTTGAGTCAAAACTTTTAAAAAATATCCCGCAAAATTCAAAAAAATTCTTTGGATACGTGAATAAAGCAAAACGCAACCGGGACTGCATTCCCTGCCTAAAAGATCGCCAGGGAAATACGTTGTCTGACAACTCAGATAAGGCGAATCTGTTATCCGACTTCTTCACGTCTGTGTACACTGAGGAGCCGGCTTTTGATGAAAGAGTTTACCCCCCAAATGTCAAATCCAACAGTTCAATTAGCACGGTGGACTTCACAACAGACACGGTAAGGAAAACTTTGAGGCAACTACAGCCCACTAAATCCCCTGGTCCGGACGGCGTGTTCGCGAAAGTTCTGAATGAGCTCTCAGACCAACTGGCCTCTCCGTTATCCAAGATCTTCAAAACATCGATGGAGACCGGGGCTTTGCCTACCGACTGGAAGAAAGCAAATATAAGCCCCATTTATAAAGGTGGCGAGAGAACAGCCCCAAATAGTTTCAGACCAGTGAGTCTCACTAGCATCTGTTGCAAGTTGATGGAAAGAGTAATAAAAACGGAGCTGATGCGGCACCTCGAAGAAAACAACTTGCTCAGTCTACATCAGCATGGATTCAGAAGCGGTCGGTCTTGTCTCACCAACCTCCTAGTATCCATGGAAAGCTGGACGAAATCAATTGACATGGGCTTATCAGTCGACGCCGTGTACATCGACTTCAAAAAGGCTTTTGACAGTGTTCCACACAGACGACTTATATGTAAACTACGTCAAGTGGGTGTGAATGGAAATCTTCTGAAATGGCTAGCCGATTTTCTTACGGGCAGATCTCAGCGTGTGTGTATCGGGAACGCTAAATCGGAATGGGCATCCGTGCACAGTGGCGTTCCGCAGGGGAGCGTTCTGGGACCAATTCTGTTCCTTATATATGTGAACGACTGCCTGGACTGTCTGAACTGCGAGCGAGTTATGTTTGCCGACGATCTCAAATTGTGGCAATCAATAGAGAAGCCGGAAGATTCTGTACAATTACAAGACAATTTAAATCGCTTGCAAAAATGGTGTGATGAGTGGTGTCTAAGCCTCAATCGTAACAAATGCCAACTTATCCGATTACGTTCGAGCAACAGGAAGCCGTTGAGATTTGAATTTCAGTACTTTATAGGAAGTCACCAACTCGAATCAGTCAAAGAGTTAAGAGACCTCGGTGTGTGGTTGACGTCAACTCTCAAACCATCATATCATTGCGCCAAGGTATCAAAGAAAGCTATGGGTATTTTAGGCGCGATTAGAAGATCTTTCGTCAATTTTGATGAAGAACTTTTCGGCCGAGTATTTGGCGCATACGTTCGACCAATGTTGGAATATTGTGTCCAGGCATGGTGTCCCTGGACGAAAAAAGATTACACCCTACTGGAGAACGTACAACGTAGAGCGACCAGGCTAGTCGGCGGATAAAGTACCTTACCTTATGAGAGACGGCTGGAGAAGCTAAAAATATTTCCTCTCTTTTATAGACAGTACAGAGGGGACATGATCATGGCCTTCAGGATCGTCCGAGGGCTAGACTGTGCTCTTCAGTTTGACGACTTCTTCGAACTGGCGCGGACGACAAATCTCCGAGGGCACGCATACAAATTGAAGATGAAACATGCCAGACTCGATTTGCGGGCCAAATTCTTCTCTCACCGGCTGGTTGAGGGATGGAACAAACTGCCGAACTCCGTTGTCCTAGCGGAAAACGTCGAGACCTTCAAAAGAAGACTAGATAAACTTATGTTTGATGGTCAAACATTTACATGATATCAATGGCTGGTATAACTGCTATGTAAATATCTGCATGTTTTTTTCTACGTCTATCTGTAAATAGGGTTTTCCAAGGCTCTGCCTCTATCCCTCATATATACTGAATTATACTGAATCTGAACCGCGGACACTCTAAGGCCTTATACGCAATAACCTAAGGCGCCTAAAGCCGGAACTTCAATGTTGTACGCCACCAGGCGGACATTAACAGTCTTCGATGAAGAATGCCCTTCCAAATCCTTCGGCGCGTTTGTAAGGCCGCAGCTTGAATATGCATTCCAGGTCAGGAGGCCCTTGAACCAACAGGATTACAATTTACTAGGATGGGTGCGGAGGCAGGCCACAAAATTAGTAAGAGTTCAGAGCAAATTGTCCTACGGGACCCGCCTAAATTCAAAGGTGTAAGACGATTTCGCGCAGACACACTAAATACTGAATACTTTTAACTCGGACCTAATGGTGTCCCAGTTGGCATTTTAAAAGTGGATGTAAATGAAGTTTTCCGGTTCCTCCTGTGAAAGATATTTAATTCCTCTCTTGAAAGTGAAATCTATCCCACTTTGTCGAAGGAATCACACATTTTGCCTATTCCCATGCATGACCAATCTATGTCATTTGATGACTTTCGACTAATAAACACCCTCTCCGAAGTTTCCAAAGTCTAAGATTGTGATCGAAGATAAGATGATGTGTCACTTAACAGACAATAATCTACTGAGCGCTGCACGGCATAGATTCCCCAAAGCTCAGTCTTGCGACACTCGTCAGCTCTCTTTCTTTACTGGGGTTCTTTAATCTAGGACAAAGATTTTGCACTTAACAGAGTCTATTTGGACTTTTCCAAGGCTTTTGATCGTGCCGACCACGCACTGCTTCTCTTAAAGCTTTCCTCTGCCAGCATAAGTGGCAAACTTCCGAATTTTAAATCTTCTTACCTGGTCACCAGCTACTATTTTGCCTTTTTGCCGGTGACGTGCAAGATTTATTTCAGAATTTTAAGCTGTTCATGTATGCCGATGACCTGAAAGTTGTACACTGGTATAAGTTGTAAGGTCGCGACGTTGTGCTCCAACTCCTGAAAAGCGGCCTATCGGCCTTCGTTCGGTGATGCCGCACGTAGCGCATTCTCATTCTTGGCACAAATGCTCAGTCATAGTGGTTGGGGACGGCCACCAGCCTCAAAAAGCATTGGCGGTCACGACGTAAATGTGCCTGGGGTTATTAGGAATCTGGGTGTATCATACTCCAATAGTCTTAGTCTTTCGGAGCACTGCGCTCTGATAGTTTCCAAAGCACTTACAAAGACGGGGTTTATCTTCCGAAACGTTAAAACCAGAGATATTACAATATGTTTTTATAATAAGTACTTTAGACCTGGCTTGAAATACTGTTATTTTTTTATTTAACTTCGTGCGTGCTGCTGAGCGGAAGAAAACAGAATCCGCCTAACCCTTTTTTACCAAGGGAGTTTTGGCCTCGGAACTCCGGAATTTGACTTGCCGAGCAAGTTGCCGACTAACCGGCCTTGGTCTCTCGTGATTTCGGAGAGTAAAAAAGGAACTATTTTACTATTTGAGCTTTTAAAAAATCGTACTGCTAACGTGCTTGCTACTTTAAAAGATCTTAACAAACCCCGACGTACTAGTCACCGTGAGGTCTTTCCATTTCTTCCTCTGGTACGTTGCGTTAAAAAATCATCGGTTCTTTTCTGTGAACAGAATCGCAATATGAAATAAACTGTCCAGGAATGTAAGAGTACAAAAAAATTATTTTTTGTTTAAGACGACTATTTTCGCTCTTTGCATTCAGAGCAACTGCATATTTTTGGTGTTGAATCAACCGATTTAATCAACAGTAATAATAGATTTCGTGGACTATGATAACCCTGACCGGTCTCACCATGGAAAATTTCATCAGTCGCTAGCGAGCAACGGTACTTCATTGCCTCTATTTGACCCAGTCCCCATTTCATTAAAGAAGAGAGAGACTTGAAATATACAATGCGGTGTTAAACAACCATTCTTCGTGACGTTATGTCCAATGTCTCCAAGGACATAGTAGAGTATGTGCCGCGTATATATTGCCAGCCTGATTCTTCAGATTCACTTGTTCCTCATTTTCTTCACAACAGACTAAGAAAGTTGAGAGGGCAGCTGCGTGACCCATCAACTAGTTTCTTATCAGTTCATCTTAGAATCACAGAGATTTTTGAAGTAACCTCAAGTCAGTGGTAGTTATTTAATTTGATCTTAGCAAAGCCTTCAAGTAGGTGCCCCATAGACGTTTTTTAGTAAAATTGGAAACCCTCGGCATCCGGTCGTCTCTACTCGACTTTATCAGGTCCTATCTGTCCAACCGATATCACAAAGTCATAGTCGGTAATAGCTACTCGACACCCCACTCGATCACGAGTGGCGTACTTCAAGGCACGGTTCTGGGTCCGCTTCTCTTCCTTCTTTATATCAATGATATTTCTACTGAACTCGGAAATTCGCAAACTTTTGCTGATGCCGATGACCTCAAGTGTGTTTACTCATACTCTAAGGACACCGCAAACGTTTGTGTTTAAAAAATTAATGCCGATTTATTACGCTTAAGCAGATGGGGTTCGACATGGCAGATGGAGTTTTCATCATCCAAGTGTAGTTTCATGTCTTTTGGTCCTGCCAAACTTCCTGGTCCCATAATTTTTCAGAATAGCCCACTCTCAGAATGCCTCACCATAGAGGACCTAGGTCTGAGTTATACAAATAAGCTTGCTTTATCTCCTCATGCAGATAGAATCTCTGCCAAAGCCGCGCAAATATGTGGATTCATATCGCATTATTGTTTCCCTCCGGAAATGAAGCTAAGACTTTATCAAATGTTTGTTCTTCCAGTCTTCGAATACTGCTGTCCTTTCTTCGGATTAATGAACGCCTGCGACCGTAATAAAATCGGAAATGTTCAGAGGGTTTTCACCCGGAAACTGTTCTCTGAAGCTTCGGCCGGTATTTCTTATACTCAGAGATGTCAGCTGGCGAACATAAAGTTTTTATGGGTTAGAAGACTCAAAGCTGGCCTTTGCTTTCTTTTTCGCATCAACTCTAGCTCCAGTCTTCCGCCCATTGACACTCTCACTCCGAGAGATGGGTCTTATGCCACGCGCAACTCCTCCATGATGATTCCGCCGCCGCCTCTTTGTACTACATCTAAGCGCTCCCTCTTCTTTGCTTCCAAATATGCCTTCCTTTGGAATAATCTTCCACCTGAAATTAGGTCATCGCCTAAGTTACTGGTATTCAAGTCGAAATTACGCAAACACATTACACCCGAAAGCCTGAAGGCACTGTTAACTGTGTCATTCCGGAACACTGTGATACTTGACTTCGAGAAGGGTCCTCCTGGGATTTAGTGGTAGATCAAGTGGTAACTCCTAATTATATCATTAGAAACCCCTGTGTTGCATTGGTTTCTAAATCCACTGCTATCACTCCTCCCCCATTACGACAATTTTCGCGGCTCTTTATGTCATCTATCGCATTTCGACCTCATGCGTTCTGTCGTCGCTCACGACGGAACCCACAGTATTCACCGTCTACTAGTATTTTGGTCGTACCTCCCTTCCCCACTGCTCGGCTGAGCTCGATCTCGTCTGGGTTCCTTTCGTCTGGCCTCTTGGTCGCGAATAGTCTCATGCGGCGTATCAATCCGGCCCAGACAATGTCAATTTTGAATCCCGTATACAATACCACATGCAGGCCATTCCTGTCTGACCCACATTCGTACCCCTCAAGGCTGACATTTATTGCTACCCTGACGATGACCGACAACAATCCGTTATATACCGCCACTTACAGGCCAGTCCTGCCCGCATTTTTCAGTCATTATTTTTTATTGAGTGTTTTCTCCTCTTGTGAATTAATCCAATCGGTTTTAAATTATTGTTTAGGGTTTTTTCACACCTCACTATTCATTTTCGCAACGTACTTTTAATTCGTAAACTATGAAATGCATTTTGTAAAAAATCACACATTTTGTCCATTCCTAAGCACGGCAAATCCACGTCATTGGATGACTTTCGGCCAATAAAATACCTCCCTACAGGTTCAAAGATCTTAAAAACATTGATCAAAGATAAGATGCTGTGTCAATTAACGGAGAATAACCTACTGAGTGCGGCTCAGCATGGATTCCTCAAAGCTCGATCTTTTGACACCTGTCAACTCTCTTTCTTTGACTATGTTCTCCAATCTAGGGACAATGGTTTTACACTTTACGCAGTATATTTCGATTTCACAAAGGCTTTTGACCGTGTTGACCATGCCCTTCTTCTCTTGAAACTGTCCTATATCGGAATAGGTGGCAAACTTTTAAATTTTATACCCTCTTACCTGGACACTCGTACAAAACTCGTTAAGATTTCCAATACTATCTCCAGCCCCACACATGTGAGGAGTGCAGTCATTCAGGGTAGTGTACTCAGCCCGCTTTTATTTTGCCTTTTCGTTAATGATGTACCCGATTAATTCCAGAATGGTAGGCCTTTCATGTATGCCGAAGATCTTAAAGTTGCATATCGATATAAGCCGGCAGATCATGACATCGTGCATGAGCTCCTAAAGAGCATTCTAAGGCTTTCGCCCAGTGCTGCCACACATGGCGCCTTTCTCTCTTTTGGAATAAGTGCTCAGTCATGGTGGTTGGCGACGACCGCCAACCTCAACTAAGTATTGAAGGTCACGCCATAAATGTGCCTGGGGTTATTAAGGATTTGGACGTATCATACTCCAAGAGTCTCAATCTCTCTCAGCACTGTGCCTTGATAGTCTCCAAAGCACGTAGAACGACCGGGTTTATCCTCCGAAATTTTAAAACTAAGGACATAAGAATGCGCCTTTTCAACATGTACGTTAGACCTGGTCTGGAATACTGTTCGTTTTTATTTAACCTCATGCGTGCTACTGAGCGGAAGAAAATAGAATCCGTTCAACACTTTTTACCAAGAGAATTTTAACTCCGGAACACCGACATTTGTCTTACCAAGAACGTTGTCGGCTTACGGGCCTTGATCCTTTATGGTTCCGTAGATTGCAAATTGGACTATTTTTGCTATTTAAACTCTTATATAATCACACATTTAACCCGCTCACTTCTTTAAGACATCATATCCACCCACGAAGTAACAGTCACCGTGAGGTCTTCTTATTTCTGCCTCTGGCACGTACTGTTAAATATCGTCGGTTCTTTTCTGTAAATGCAATTGCTATTTGGAATAAACTACCCATGAGTGTGAAAACTCTGCAAACTTATCCTTTATTTAAGAGAACTATTGCTCGATTTTTGCATTCAGAAAAGCTCCCACAAATTTTGGGTGCTGAATCTACTGATCGACTGTACCGTAGCGATGGCGTTTGTGGTTTCTGAACACTATGGCCGGTCTCACCAGCTGTTCCTCAACGCCTCTACTTTGACTATCCCCAACTTCATGAAAGGAATTTGACGTCCGATAATCTCCGATACCGTGCAACCTCCCCCTTCTTGACGGTCGATATTCTACCACCGCCGGCATTTTTTTCTCCTGAAGCCTCCAAATCATAAAACCACCATCAACTATATTTGTATCCCTTTAGCTCAGGAGTTTTTTCAATGCTGGTCGGATTTGTGTTTAATCGCTTCCCTTGACAATGCCTGTAAACGGGCATTAAATAAAAAATTATTTATTTATATTTGGAAAGGGGACATTTGTCAAATAAGAACTGAGGCATCACAAATAGACTGGGACGTTCCCATATCCCATAACGTTAACGATGACTGGAATTTATTTAAGGATCGGTTGCTACATCTACTGAAGAGCCACTGTCCCTTATCAAAGCCTAGGACATCCAACCGCCCTCAGTGGCTAACACGAGACCTCAAAAAGGAGAATGTGGAAGACATTCCGCGAAAGCAACAACACTGCAGCGTTTACAGCATATAAAGTTCAAAGAGATAAGGCAAAAAACCTGATTTTCAGGAAGCGACAGGATTTCGAGAGTACTTTGCTTCGCCGAGCCGTTAAAAATCCGAAATTGCTCCATAGCTATTTGCGGAAGAGCACACGTAACAAGAATCCAATTCTTGTCATGAGGAATGATGGCGGTTTGGAGATATCAGACAGTACAAATAAAGCTGAGCATTGTTCTCAATTTTCCTAATCCGTTTTCACTAGATAATCAGGCTTTATTCCAACTAGATTCGAGAACATAGGAGATTCCGCCATCGAAGATATCGTGTTTTGAGAAGAAGCAATTTTTGATGAACTAAAAAACTTGAAAGAATATAAATCTTCCTGTCTGGACGAGATCCCAGCAAAGTTGCTTTTCGAGCTTGCCCGAGAGCTGGCCATATTACTGTCCTTTCTGTGCCGGGAATCGTTTAATGCTGGAACCCTTCCAACAGACTGGAAGACGGCCCACATTACACCCCTTTACAAAAGCGGTAGTCATGCTCTTGCGACGAAATACAGGCCCGTCAGTCTGACATCAATCTGCTGCAAACTGATGGAGAAAATCATAAAAAAGGAGTTGATGGCTTATCTGGAAAACAACAACCTCCTGTCCAATGCACAACATGGTTTCCGTAGGGGAAGATCATGTGTAACAAACTTGCTATATACAACGCAAAGTTGGACAGGAGCAGCTGACGCAAACCACCCTGTGCACGTTGCACATATTGATTTTCGGAAGGCGTTTAAAAGTGATCCGCACCAGCGTCTCCTGCACAAGTTGAGAATTATGGGCATCGGCGGCAAACTTCTCAAATGGATAGAGAATTTCCTCGTCGGTCGCTCCCAAATTGTCTGCGTAGAACAACAGCAATCACGGCGCACATTCATAAAGAGTGGTGTCCCACAAGGTTCGGTGCTCGGACCAACCCTCTTTCTCTTGTTCATCAATGATTGTGTAGATGGGCTGGACTGTGATGGTGCTATGTTTGCGGATGACAAAAAAATCTGGAAATTTATCCAGAATGCTGGTAATGAGACCAACTTCCAAGAAAATCTATGTAGATTGGACGAGTGGTCCCGCAGATGGCTCTTGTCCTTCAATTTGAACAAATGTACCATTCTGCCCCTCGGAAATCAGATCCCTAGTACGCGACAATACCATCTGAACGAAATACCACGTCGAGAAGCAGAAACACAAAAAGATCTCGGAGTTTGGGTTGCAGACAGCCTTAAGCCTTCTACACAATGGTGTAAGGCGGCCAAGGCCGCAACTTCAGTGCTATATGCCATCAAGCAGGCATTCGCAGTTTTCGATGAAGACTGCTTCTCCAAAGTCTTCGGCACGTTTGTAAGGCCG
>CACRXP010000785.1:177978-194244 GCA_902702965.1 Spirometra erinaceieuropaei
GACTATGTGGCTGTTTAGTCATGAGAGTAGTGACATATGTGAATCAATGTCTGCATTCACTTAATGCTGTAATTTCCTTAATTTTTTCATTATCTATCGATTTTATGTACAAATAGGGAGTTCAAAGGCGTAAGCCTAGTTCCCTCAAATACACTGACTGACTGACTGATAGCCCAAGGATTTTTTCCTTCATTTGGCGTGTACTTCGACTGTGGAACTCACTTTTAAATGAAATAGTTACATCTGATACCATGAGTGCATTCAAATCGCGGTTGGATTGTTTTAGTTTTGATAATCGACGGCAGTTTTTGCATGGCTATCTATGGTCAGCCACGAAGTTAATGTAGGTCAGTCAGTATAGGTCAGTATATTTTAAGAGTAATAGGCGATGCCTGTGAAAGCCCTATTGTAAACGGTACATGCAATATCTAGCTTTAAATAACATGGTACTGATATGTTTTCAGTAATATATACGCTTAACAGAATATTTTCCTTGAAATGTAGGACCAAAACTTGAGAACATTCGGTTGTAGAGGATTTCAGTAAAATGGAATGACAGTCATCCGCATTAGCGGTATGTGTATGCAAGGCGTTGGTTTGGCACCACAGAGCTGTTGTTTCCAGACAAGCGTTAGTGTCCATGCAAATATGCATCGAGTCTTTGCTTGAACGTCTCCGTGGTATCCGCCATTATTACGTCGTCCGGAAGATTGTTCCAGGAACCGACGATTCGCTGTGAAAAACAGTATTTGCGAACGTCCAGGCGGCATCGGGATCCTCTAAGTTTTGGAGAGTTCCCACGCAGGTTTGTTGTTGTGGCCAGGGTGAAGAAATCGTCGGGGTTTAGGGCACATTCCCGGTTCCTCAAAATCCGATAGGCCTGTATGAGATCTCCTCGAATCTGCCTGTATTCAAAAGGAAAAATTTTAAGTTCTCTAAGTCGGCAGTTGTAAGGTAAAGTCCTGAGGCCTTTTACGATTTTTGTTGCTCTCCTCTGAACTCTTTCTAGCAACTTATATTCTTTTTAGCCACGGGCGCCACGCTTGGATTCGATATTCCAGATGCAAACGAATGAACGCTCCGTATACTTTTCCAAATAACTCCTTGTCAACGTCCACGAAAGTTCGTTTAATGGCAAAGAGAACACTAGCTGCCCTTTTGGACGCCCTAACGCACTGAGAGGAAGGCTTAAGGCTCGACAAAACGTTGATCCCAAGATCTTTTTGTTCGGGTACATTTGAAAGGCACCTTCCACCAAGTTGATAATGGTGGTCCTCTCCATCAGCTCTTCCAGTCGTTTTGAGTCGCAGCGCGACGAATTTCTCAAGGTTAAACTTTAGCAGCCATTTTTCAGATCATTCGTATAGGCGGTTCAGTCCTTCTTGCAGTGCCCGTTCATCATGTTCGCCGCGCAGTTGCCTGTAATTTAGAGGAAACAGATTTAATTCGGTCAGCCAGGTTTCGTAAGGCTAATGATGAAGATTCTCGACCACCTTCTTAGCCATCGCCTGTACTCTTTCCAGTCGTTGATAATCTTTCTTTAACCACGGTCGCCAGGCCTGAACTGCATACTCTAAGTGAGACCGGACGAATGCCCCATAGGTTCTTCGAAACAGCTCCTTGCCGATCTGCACAAATCCTCGCCTCAGCGCAAATAACACCCTTATCGCACTTTTGGCTGCCCTTTGACACTGTGATGATGGTTTCAGCGAGGAGGTCATTAGGACGCCCAGGTCTTTCTGTTCCACAACATTTGAAAGGGGCTGACCACCAAGGACGTATTGAAAGGAATCGTCCTACTTACTGGTCCGTCTGGTGCGGATTCTCAGGACCACACATTTGTCCACATTAAAATTAAGGAGCCAGCGAGCTGACCAACTGTTCAGGCGGTTGAGACTGTCTTGAACCGCGTACCTGTCTGCGTCAGATCTGATGGGTCTCCACAGCTTAACATCGTCAGCAAACATGATGGCGCTGCATCCCAGGTCGTGGACGCAGTCGTTAATGTAAACCAGAAATAGCAACGGCCTTAAGACGGAGCCCTGGGGTACACCACTTAGAACGGGGGTAGGAGTTGACCTTGAGGCCTCAATGCACACGGTTTGCGACCTTTCGGTAAGAAAATCTGTTATCCATGTCAGCAGCCTTCCTCTTATCCCAATTTCCGAAAGTTTGTAGATAAGGCGTTTGTGTGGGATGCTGTCGGACGCTTTCTTAAAGTCTGTGTTGATGACATCGACCCTACCATCCTCGTCCAGTGCGCGAGTCCATTGCTCCGTCGAGAGCAATAAACTGGAAAGACACGAGCGGTTCTGTCTGAAGCCGTGCTGCAGGTCTAAGACTAAATGGCCCTGCTCCAGGAACTCCATTGTTGCTTTCTTAACTATGGTCTCCATTATTTTACAGCAGATACAGGTTAGACTAACAGACCAGTAATTGTTAGCATTAGTGCGAGCCCCGCCCTTGTATATCGGAAAGATATTTGCTGTCTTCCATTCCGATGGCAGCCTCCCTAATTCGAATGACGAGCGGAAGATGTGCGCCAGTGATTTGGAGAGTTCATTCGCCAGTTCTTTCAAGAATTTGGCCGATATATTGCCCGGGCCCGAGGACTTTGCTTCCTTCAGATTTTTCAGCTCCCTTTCCACGACAGCTGTCGGGAAGAGTATGGAGTCAATCACGGGACCAGCAGTCTCAACAACATTGCTAGCACTGGGACTGCGAAACTCTGTTTCTCTAGTAAAAACCGAGGCAAAATACTATCCTAAGTGTTCGGCTTTCTCGCTGTTCTCAGTGATCTCTGCACCATTATCACCCTTCAGCACCGCGACCGGCTCCTTAATTTTCAGTCTACTGTTAAGATAGTGAAGTAAAATCTTAGGTTTCTGTTCAGCCTGTCGGATAATTTTGGATTCATACTCCTTCCGTGCCTAACGGATACATTTTTTGACGGCATTTCGTTGACGACGAAATTCTTCGAAATGCGCTGGTGACGCAGTTTCCCTGAATATTTTCTATCTTTTGCTTTTCATTCGTAGCTGCCTATTTAGGTCCCTAGTTAACCATGCAGGTCGACTAGTAGTTTTTTGTAGTTTAGGTGGACAACAGCGCCTAATCAAATCGAGTGAAATCGTCTTTAAAGATCTCCAGTCGTCCTCCGGATCTCCCCTGAGTAATTGGTCCCAGTTCACGGACAGCAATTCGTTCCTCATCGTATTAAAATCTGCCTTCCATATATTAGGTTGGCCCTTTTGACATCGAAAGAAGTTTCTGCATTTTTTTCAAAGAGTTCACAGAGTTGACTTTCATTTCCGGAGGAACTAGGAGGATTATACACACGTCCGACTAAGGCTTTCCTATTTTGTAGAAGGATTATCGAAGCAAAACATAAATTTCCAGAGAAGGAGGAAATGTTGAAGTCATAAGGCGATTGTGCAAGTGAGGCTCTTATGTAAGGAAGGCATCCACCGCCGCGTCGTTCGGCACGATCCTGGCGGTATAAACTGAGGCTATCTACAGTGAGTGCCGAGTCTGAAATAAGAGAGTGAGTCGAAGATTCTGTAATGCACAATACGTCTGTGTCAAACTCAACAGCTACACTTCTTAGGTGTGCCATCTTTTGCACGACAGATCTTGCACTCAGAGAGACAATACTGTGCGTATTCCTAATGTATGGGTTCCGCTCATTGCTACTTATAAAAAAGGAAGAGCCGGAGGTGGAAAGTTAAGCTGTTGGAACGAAGCAGTCGGTGGAGGACAAAGTTGCTGCGGTCTACAATTTGTGGGGTAACTACTAACTAGAGATGCAGCATTATGTGGAAACACATTTGAGGAGGACCCAGGAACAGGAAAGGTATTTTGTCGGGTTGGAAAAATAGGAGGCATGATGAAAGGATTTTGGGAATTTTTAGCATAATATGAGGGGTAGTTTATGTTAGGTAGCGGACATAATGGTTTCGGGAAACAGTTAACATCAGGAAAGGGCTTTATTATTTGGGGCGTCAGATTAGAAATGGGATTGGAAAAGTTATCAGCAATGCTATATACTTGCATTTTGCAGTCTGGTGTGTAAGAGGGCTTCACAACTGGGGCGTTACTTTGGGAATTCAGGATAGCAACAGGTAAAGATCTCCCTGAACTAGCTTATTGGACCTAACCACGAGGTCGGACCTGAGTGGCAAGGCGTGGGAACAGGGTGGATTCGATGTAAGTTTATTAATTAAGTCACTGTTCTGATTGCTGGGAGTTGGCTGTGCTTCAAAGACTGGCTCATCTTTACTGTTAAGACCAAGCTCCCTAGTATATTTGGCAGCCTCATTTGAACAATCCTTGCTTCGTGGGGGAGTTTTGAAGAGGCTAGTTTCAACTGCCTCTGTGATAATGTGATCAGTCGAAGAGTTAGATGGAACTGTGGCTGCTGTAGATTGTGGGCAGATTTAGTTGACACCCGATGGAGAAACTGCTTTAGAGGTAAAGGGCATATGAGAAAAATTCGGGGGCGGCTTTACGTTTGTTAATGGGGGAGAAACTCCACTTATATCGACGAAAAGAGTTTGACGAGAATTGGTGTATTCTTGCACCTAGATGAAAGCCTTTTAGCTTCAGCGACCCCCAAGTTGAAGCCACATGAATAAAGGAAATGGAATTCGACATCGTTGGCTGTTTACTCTTAGGAGCGTTTTTTAATATAAAATTGAAACTTCGTTTGTGCCTGCCTTCGGTCTAAGTAGCAACCAGGTTAATGAGCTTCTCACAATGCTGAGACGTAAGCGTTGGCAACTTTCCGTCAAGAAGGGCACCAAGAACAGAAAAAATTGATCCGTAACGAGACATAAAATTGCTAAAATTATCAAGCGCCACTAGATCCATTTTTTTATATGAACAATGGGTTTCAGATGAAGTTTAGTTTCCTTTATATTTCAACGAAGGGTTGCCTGAGGTTTCAGGTCGAAAAAGCAATACAGGACTTAATTTTAAATATTTATATGGATGATAACTGCCGAAACATCGAGGATATATGGATGAGGCTATGTATTATGAAGCGATTTCTGAAAGCTGTCAATATTGGTGGGCCAGAGAGCACAATTTATACTAAGCAAATTTTACTCAATAACAGAATGCAAACTTGAAAAAAAAACGGGTAAATGACAATTTCGTATGTGGCAAAACAGAATTGTGAATAAATCTGAATTGGATAATGAGGCTATGTAAGATAAAATAGAAAACAGTATAATTCTCAATAAACCGACGATAAAAGCGGTCAGTGGAGACGGTTAATCGTTTAAAATATAATGCTATTCTATATTTATACGAGAAAAACCTTTTGCATATGCAGGTAAGACTTGATAGGATTGAGGCTATTTTGGGTGAAAAACTATGACACTAGATTTCTGATTTATGAAAAATCGCTGAAACACGACGGGAAGCGAAGATGACTTGTGACAAAAAATAGGAAATTTTGCCAGATCTGCACTGGAAATCTGTGCAAGAGATTAGGAAATTGAATCCACAGATATAACTTTCACTTATCTTTTCAGAATCGTGCTGCGCGCGTTGACATTCTTCAAGCATTTTCTTAAAGGTCCGTTGGTTTTTCCACAAGACAGCTGAATTAGACAGTTTGTTCAATTCTTAACTCGTTCGGTTGGAGAACAAATTAGCTTGGCCCTTAAGTTTAATATCATTTGTCTTCAGTTTATATCTGTGACCTCAAAATGTGTTCGTTTGTGCTACACCAAGACTGAAACGAACAGTCTGTACCTCCGTCGACTCTTCAAGCCATGATCATACCTCCTTCATATCGATTATAAGAGAAAAATTTTTATCTCTAAGGTCATCTTCTACAAGGAAAGCATCTTAATCAGGCGGCGAGTTTGCTTCAGTTCAGTTTTTTGAAGGAAGTAGGCGCGAATCGTTGAGTACCCTATTTACTCTCCGTTGCACTCGAAATGTCGTTTTTCCCATGTATGTTTTACTATTTCCTTGCCCATAACATCACTTCCTATTTCCTCTTCGACTTGGTATCAACATAAATGATTCCACATTTTTCCTTTGAAACCCACGCGTAACTCTGAAAATCATGTACTGTTTCAGCTCTCCATACCTTTAGCGCGTGGCTACTCCCTCATATCCTTGTGAAGATTATTACTTCATTTTCTAGACGTGTGGGTCTGATCTCTATCTCACAGATGCAGAAATTTTCACCAGTGACTCCTGATCAGTCTGGATATCAAAGCAATTATTTAGTGAAGAATATATCCTTAGACGGTGCATTTAAGTATTAGCCGGCCATGACACATCAAGGTTAGGCTATATTTCATTCAATTAGACCTAGACGTTTTACGACCACAGACTTCTCCGTACACAGATCCGCCACGACCAGGTTTTATAGTCTCCCCAAAAAAAAACATACCACTTAGGCCCATCCGTTTTCACAAGAGAAGCAGACTTTACCCCATCTAATTCTGAGAACATGAGAGATCCCACTATCGAAAATGTTGTGTTTTGAGAAGAAACGATTTTAGAAGAACTGCAAAGCTTGAAGGAATGTAAATCTCCCGGTCTGGACGAGATCCCAGCAAAGCTGCCCTTTGAGCTTGCCCAACAGCTGGCCAAGCCACTATCCTTTCTGCGCCAGAAATCGTTTGATGCTGGAATTCTTCCCACAGACTGGAAGACGGCCCACATTACACCCCTTTACAAAAGCGGTAGTCGTGCTCTGGCGACAAACTACAGACCCGTCAGTGTGACATCAATCTGCTGCAAAGTGATGGAGAAAACAATCAAAAAGGAGTTGATGGCTTACTTGGAAACCCACAACCTCTTGTCCAATGCACAATACGGTTTCCGTAGGGAAAGATCATGTGTTACGAACTTGCTATACACAATGCAAAGTTGGACACGAGCACTGGTCGCAAAACATACCGTGCATGTTGCCTATATTGATTTTCGGAAAGCGTTTGACAGTGTTCCGCACTAGCGTCTCCTACACACGTTGAGAATTATGGGCATCGGTGGCAAACTTCTCAAATGGATCGAAAATTTCCTTGTCGGCTGTTCCAAAATTGTCTGCGTAGAACAACAGCAATCAAGGTGCACATTCATAGAGAGTGGGGTCCCACAAGGCTCGGTGCTCGGACCAACCCTCTTTCTCTTGTTCATCAATGAGTGTGTAGATGGGTTGGACTATGATTGTGCCATGCTTGCGGACTACTTAAAAATCTGGAAAGTCATCCAGAATGCCGCCGATGAGAGCAACTTCCAAGAAAATCTATGTCGATTGGACGAGTGGTCCCGCAGATGGCTCTTGTCCTTCAATTTGAACAAATGCACCATTCTGCCCCTCGGAAATCAGACCCCTAGTACGCGGCAATACCATCTGAACGGAACGCCACTCCGAGAAGCAGAAACTCAGAAAGATCTCGGAGTTTGGGTTGCAGACAGCCTTAAGCCTTCTACACAATGCTGTAAGGCGGCCAAGGCCGCAACTTCAATGCTAAATGCCATCAAGCAGGCATTCGCAGTTTTCGATGAAGACTGCTTCATCAAAGTCTTCGGCACGTTTATAAGGCCCCATCTCGAATATGCAATTCAGGCCTGGAGACCGTGGACGCATCAGGATTACGATCTGCTCGAAAGGGTGCAGAGGCGAGCCACAAAATTAGTAAGAGGTCAAAGTGCATTGCCATACGAGATCCGATTAACTAACCTTAATCTCTATCCTCTGAGTTATAGGCAGTTGCGCGGAGACATGATACAAACTTTCCGTATCGTGCGCGGCTTGAATTGTGCCCTTCGGCGCGATGACTTTTTCCAACTCGCCACAACAACTAACCTCCGGGGACATCCCTTCAAGCTACGTGTGCCCTAGGGTAGATTGAATGTGAGGAAGTACTTCTTCTTTAACCGTGTCGTGGAACCGTGGAATAACCTGCCCGAGACGGTTGTTATGTCTCAATCTGTGGAGGCATTTAAATGTCGCCTTGACAGATATATGTTGCAGCAACAAGCGGACTATGTGGCTGTTTAGTCATGAGAGTAGTGACATATGTGAATCAATGTATGCATTCACTTAATGCTGTAATTTCTTTAATTTTTTCATTATCTATCGATTTTATGTACAAATAGGGAGTTCAAAGGCGTAAGCCTATTTCCCTCAAATACACTGAGTGACTGACTGATGCCCCTGCGAAGCACTCCTACTTGACAGTTCGACCGTCGATTCCGGCGATGCCCATTTTGCACTCCACAGCAAATTGCAGCATGCACGGTGACTTTCGCAGCATATACCGCCCTCTCTTCTACACTCCCCATCTGGACCCGGTATCAAGGCAGAGCCAAGAACACTAGAGGCGGGGTAGGGCGCATGTGGCTGGCACGGCCGGACCCGCACACAAGCGTGCCAAGACACTCCCGGTTTACAATATACACTCGACCAGGATTTTTCACCACCAACAACGCCACCCCAACAAGAGTCAGAAGGACGAGGATGACTGAGCAGCCACGCCGACCGCACGTAGACGCGGCGGCAGCTCAAGCGTTTCTTCCGGCAGGGAACCAGGTGACAGGGAAATGTCAGCACACACCACGGTGCGAGGGCCATGGTTTGCTGATACAAGCATAACACACGCTTTCAGAATTTTTGACCTACATGGGCAACACTCCTGTATGATATTTGGCAGGGCGGATGTTTGCTCATCTTAAGATTCTGGTAGAAGGTCCACCAACGGTGGTGGCTTCTGGTCATCAGTTCCTTGAAAGTTTAAATAACCTAAAATTAGAGCCAGATCAATCCATGGTATCTTTCAATGTTGGTTCACTCTTTACTTCCATTCCACAAAAACTACTGATTGAGGTTGTGAGACGACTTCTGGCTGACCGCTACGACGAGAGAGACAATTCCCTGAAGTCCCAATATCTGATTGACCACTTCAGGCATCGCCTAAAACATATTTCATATTTGGTGGGAAAATGTATGAATAGATTAGAGGCCCCCCATGGGCTCCCCATATTAGGGTTGATTGCTGAATTAGTCCTTCAACGAATAAAACACTTGGTGTTCGCCATGCAGTAACCAAAGTTCTAGGCTCGTTTAGTCGACGACACTTTCGTCATTGCCAAATCGTCTGACCTGGAGCACCTTAAAGAATAACTGAACTTGAGTGTCCTGAATATCCAATTCACAATGAAGGCTGAAACGAACGACCAACTGCCCTTTCTGAATTGCCTTGTGGGCCAGAGTGAAACGGCGAAACTGCAAACTCCCGTTTACGAGAAGGACAACAGCGCAGGACAAATACAACAATTCAACTGCAATTATCCCCTCTCTCACAAACGCAGCAGCGTCCGTGCTCTATTCCAAAGAGTTAAAACGCACAGCAGCACACCAACCGACAAAAGGCCTAGGCGAAAATACATTCATGGCCCCTTTAGGGTCAATGGATATCCAAGTTATTTTATCAAGCAAAGGAAGCGCCGAATAAACGGATAACGGGCAAAACTAGATCAGCCGGAAGTCTAAAGAGTTATTCCTTACATGCAAGGAGTATCCGAGGCGGTTTCATAACTGGTATAACCCGCCAGTGTAGGCATTACCCATCGACCCAAGGCAACAATTCGTTGTCGTCTGATGCAGCCCGAAGGCATACTGGCACCCACCAAAACTTCAGCTGTTTTCTATCAGATAGGTTGTAGCGACTGAGACTGCAATTACGTCGAGGAAGCCAGACGCAAATTGCAGACCCGTATACACGAACGCAAACTTACAACTCGGAGACTAGGCCTGAACTCACAGATTGCGGCTTACATCGGAGAAACTGGCCATAGTTTTTACCTCCAAGGAACAACCGTCTTAAACCGGAGTACCTAAAAGACGGAATATCTTACACTTGAGGTTTAATGCTCAGGTACCGATTCCATCAGCAGTCATCTAAACCTTCCTACGTCACTACAAACACGATGGCCAGGCCAAGACAGTCATACAGAACTTAAAAACGCCAAGTAAACACGGTCCATCGACCAAATCAAACAAAATGAGGACACAAGTGCCACAGACATCCATTGAGGTGGTGGCACACAACGCAAGAGACCGCCTACATTCACAGACAACAGTCAGTAGGCCAAAGCACCGAACGAAGAAAAAAATAGATTGGCCCAAGGCCAAATAACTCCAACGTTTGTTGAAAATTCCGACCGTTTTGCATAGAACACTTTGATAGTAGAGAGTCGGCCAGGCCTTCCGGAACGTCAGCCATACAATTCCACTGATCCGGTGAATCCTCCACATTTCTAAGATCTTGTTCTTGCATACTGACTCAAATGTGAAAAATTCGGCGCCTCGGTGGGATTCGAACCCACGCTGTAAGGGGAAGGCTTAAGTACAGGCAACGATCTAACCACTTGAGCTACGAGACCCTGTCGGACGACGCGAGTTTAATCAAATTTGGGTCAAGTTGCCCATCCAACCTACTGCAGCGTCTGGGATCCACCAAATCTACGATTAAATTCGCGTCGTCCGGCAGGGCTCGTAGCCGAAGTGGTTAGGATGTTGGCTGTACCACAGACTTTCCCTTACTGCGTGGGTTCGAATCTTACCGAGGCGCCGAGTTTTTCCCAGTTGGGTCAATATAAGTTATTCAAAATCTTCCAAAACATCTATGAATCCTTTTCTTTGAAAACTAACTTGAATATTCGTTCACGTTTCTTTGTCACAGGCTCTTCCACCAACCCGCCTGAAATAATTAGGGCGAAAGCAGTTTGTCCTGGCTACATTGTGGTATTCCTTGTTTCACTCATTACAAGTACGAGCCTGCGTGCTTCTTCATTCTTGGATGACTATCTTATCATCTTTTCCTTTTTGCCATACGATAATTAATGCCCTGCGTTTTCTTGCTCTGTGGTCATGAATTGTTTATCAACCGAATACCCTCACTACTGCTGTTAGTACTTATGTTAATGTTTCTGTGGATTACTGGTTTTCGGTGTCGGTCCAGTCTCAAGAGCATTAGGGTTTCAGTTATCATGCCTAATTCCGTTCGTGAACGCGTTTACGTTTGACTCTTGACTCTTCTCGCCTCCGTCTTCGGTTACGCCAGAGGGACGCTTGCACCATTCCTTCGCGTATGTCATGTAACGATACTTTTCAAGACCACCATATTGTCCGCGAGTAAGGAAAATGCTAGACACAGGAAATCCGAAATTATTAGATTACAGACCCGTAAGGACAGCAGTAATACTGGGCCTACAGTAACTTAGTCGGGGAGAAGTGTTGACGCAAGGCACGTTAACCTGCCATATGCGCCTACATATACGAGGATTGACCTATACGCGCCGCCAAATGCATAAGGTACACTGTTTTGCTCAAATCCCATGCCCTAGAGGCAGCTTTTCATATTCAATTTCCCGAATCTTGGGTGCCTTCTGCTGGCAGTGTCTCCGCCGGCTGAACCAGAATCAAAGAACCGATGAATGCGCTAAGAATATTCAAAATGAGGTTAGGGAATAGAAATTGGAATTTGAAAGAGGCAAATGAAGTGAGCATGGACACGCATATCATGGCAAGAAAAGTCTGTTAAAGTGTCAGCAGCAACTTGACCCTGGTTAACTTTCACGAGCCGACGGTTAATAAATCGAGAGATCTGCCTTCCGATTGAAAATATAGCTCGAGAAAGCTGTAGCCCTCGCGAAGTTGACGAATATACTGACTGATATAGCGACTACGTTCACCAGGTGCATTGCTTTTCCTATGCCATCTCAGCGTTACGCTTGTAGGTCTCTATCTTCACCTTATTGAGTCAGTCAGCTGACGTTCCGGTGGAACTTTAGCATGATCACGACTGCGCAGAACTCCACCGTGGATCCCGTCTATCACGTAAGTAAATAGGATGGACGATTAACTGCAACATCATCGAATGCCAGAGCAGATATGGGATGGTAGAATATTTTTGATGGACCGGGACTTTCTCAGGGATAAAGCAAATTTTCTACCATGGTGGCTGTTTTTATCGACACATCACCCGTCTTCTTTAGTAAGCACAAGAAGTCATGACGCATAGGAGCGGGCGTTGGAACAAAGTCAATAAACCAGACAGTCGTTCGTCGAAACCCAGTATCCTTCCACCACTGTCTCATCAAGCGCCAAACCAAAAGTTGGCAATTGAGTGGTTGTACGGAATTTCGCCCGGACCTATATAACCATTTTATTCAACTATATCAATCAGCAGTTCGCGCCAAGGGGGTCTTAAACCTGTTCTGGTACCCACAGCCTATTTTATTTATCGCACTTGCCGGTAGCTGATGTTGGTCCATGGACATAAATGACGAAGGTGTTGGTAAACTGTCTGATCGTATGCACTCAAGCTAGTTTTTATTGTTTCCCACAAGTAGTGCATAATGCATCTGTTTCAAAACAACGATCGTCACGCCGTGTCCACCAGAGTCGTGGGCGGGGACACTTGCATCAGAGGTTGGATGGATGTTGACTGCGACTTTCCGAGGGCTTGATTCCGGTATGCCGACCACAGTCTCAGATGCCCACATTGCAGTGGTGTAGACTGAGCGTCGTAAGACTTTCGATACCAGGGTTAAGGACCTTCGGACATTACAACGTCCAGTGTCAACGGTCTGTTCTGAATTTAACAGTCCATCTCGAATAATATTCGCTCTCGTTACTGAAAGAGGATTGAAGAACTCGTCGGTTCCCTCAGACAACTTGCCACAAAGCGAGATAAGACATGTACACGGCGTCTCAGTACTTTTGAGCACAGGCAGGTCTCCACCAGCCACCCAGATTGATTGTTTAGGGTTGTCCCCTTTAGCTCCTTAGCCCGGTGAGACGTAACCTCAGGGCAGCGATGGTGCCCGATTTTGTTTAATGACGGTTTACAATGGCCTTCCGGCAACCCTCAGTATCATTTTCTCCTCCTGGAACAGGCATTCGAACGGACAGGGTTTCCTCTGCCATTAGCGAGTCTTATAGGACTGCATTGGAGGTTGCACTACAACAGATCAAGTCTATCAACACGTAGACCATGCTAGGACTGTCGGGTGTTATTCGACAGAACTCGGTCAGGAGAAGTCAACCACATAGTGGAGAGCGGGGAATCCGGTAGTCGAACTCCATTGTAAACAAAAATCCACTTATGCGGTGTCGAAAAAGTTATCTGATTAAATTAAAAACATCGAGTTAAAGAATTTCTAGTGCGTGATAGGCAGATTGCGAGATTCTACAACAGGTATTGTTCCACGAAGTTTGTTTCGAACGGCTTACCGGTGTCGCCCTTTCAATCATCACTCACCTATCGCGGAGGAACCACTGAACGTAGGATGGAAACTAAGTATCCCTGACCGGTGTAGGTGTACGAAGGGATACCGAGTATGCAGAACAACGGGCTTAAAAATTGAATGAGTTTTCTTAGTCTGATAAAAAGAAGCAAAGGGGAATCGAAGGCATTTGTCAATAAAAATTAGCAGATAGAGGGGTTTCGGGTCATTGACTGAAGTGGACGCTTAAAGTCGACTAATAATCGTTCGAACAGTTTGGTAGCCTTGATGACATGGCCTTGTACTGAAAAGAAAAGACGGGTTTTGATCTCAGCAGCTTGGGCATCTAACAACAGCATTGCCAATCCCCTTATCGAAATAAAGGAGATTCCTGGCTCGGTCGAAGTGCGATAACCGAGCGACACTACGTTGACGCTACTTATAAGTCGTTTAAATCAAATGTGGCGTAAATCAATCGAATATTTAACTCTAAGACAGGTTAACTGCACCAATCGGTCGGCCACAAGCATGCTGGTGAGATGTGCCAGGTCAGATGGAAAAAGTCGAATTAAGGAGTACTCTTGAGCGGGACTTCGTAAGTCTTTTAATTTGTGTTGGAATTGAAACTCAAGTTGTAACGGCAACTAGTGAAATGACACTTGTCAGATCTCCGTATTCACCTACTCCTCGCATTACTTAGGAAATCTAAAAGGGATATCGTCACGAGTAGTAGCACAATCCCGGTCCTCTTCTTGACTGCCATGTTGGTCATAAATCCGACTAGACGCCTACTACTCAGACAATTAGAAAGCTTGCTTTGGTGTCCGTTAAAAGTCAAACAACCGTATGTCTGAGAATACACTTTAGCAAACTTTGTTGCATAAGTCTGCATCCCAGGCCGAGCCGCCCTTATGCAGGAATATCGTATTGAACCATTTCATATACGTTCGCCCTTTCCATGATTCTTTGAGGAATAGAACTAACGCAACAATTTAGACTATCTGTATACCATATTGTGCATTGTTCTCAGCGTTAGTCAGCTTGCTTTTTCAGATGACTGCTTTTCAGCTATGCGATTTTTTCCACGAACCATGGGCCTTTAACCCTAGGATAAAAACGCTTTTTTTCCATTTTGAAATCGATATAAGTAGGCACATTCCACTCCCCTGTGACTAGATGTTCCTTATCTCAGTCGACAAGATGCGAGCTCGCAGTTCAGTGCTCACGGTTTTTCCCGATGATTAACTGACTCGGATTCAAGACTCGACGTGCGGCCCGCGGTAACTGGGATATTTCTGGCTGATAACGGCAAATAGGTCAAGAATAGCAATTACGCTCTCCCTATACTTACCTCTACAAATTCCAGCCAATCTAGTTTTGCAGCTATAAAATATTCCAGGCACTTTTAAGTCATCGGAACACCGCTATCTGTTTCCTTTCTGATCGTTTCCAAAAGTTAAGGCGTTTGGTCAAGAACAGTTAGTGTCTTCCGTTGATCTGTTGACGTTCACCAAACAGCTTAGTCTTTTTGAAGCTAAAGGCACTGTCTAAGTAAAACGACTTACGATTTGGTTAGTTCGAATCCTATACTTCTGTTGGTGAAGTGACGACGTTATGAGTTCTTGCTGTCAGCGTCATCGTGGTTGTCTCAAACTTTCCCTGAAGACCGGGTGCCAGAAAACGAGCCCGTCAAGCTGGGCTCACATCTAGTTCCGCTTATTCTTACTATTTACCCTAGCTGAGATGTCTCTACGTGTCAATTACGACCACATGGAAGTACTGGACCTGTGCCTATCGGACAACCCGAAGTTCACATTTCGGTAAATTTAGGAAACGTTTCTAGAAAAGGGACATCTTCGGGATCTCATCAGCCTTACTGACCTCCTCGATTTTCTTCATCCTCGTTTGTTTTTTCGTCAAGCCCTTGATCAGCTTAAAGTATTTTTGCTTCATTACCAAGTTATTCATCGCTTTCGAGTTCGACACTCTGTGGCCCTCCATGCAAAAGACCAACCAAGTTCGTGACAGACGGTTGTAGGATCTGTACTGCTGTTCTAAAAGTACTGTTACCAGCCACCCCCTTAATCACCATGGATGCGTAGTTGTAATCTGGTTGCTTGATTGTATAATCCTGCATGTCAACAGAAGTTCGATATTACTAAATGTCAGTGCTCCATGGTCATTAAGAAGTAGTGGATTTCCTGATATAAATTTGTCGCCTGTTGACTTTTTCACTGCTTTGGTTAGGGATACCAGTCGGTGGCGTGTCAATGGGTTTGTTCTTAGGCGAAATTAGATCCCTCTGCGCAATGCCAGCGATCCGTGCGTTGGATGCTGTTTATGAAACTTCATTATGAATAGCGAAGTGGGGTAGCTTTAGCAGGTTATTCGTTAACATAAGTCTGAGAAATCCCTGACAAGTTTCATCTTTACTTGTAGTGGAATTATTAGGTGTAAAACTCTACATGCATGATTTGATATTTACTATATCCAGAATGACAGAAACTGGGCTCGCTTATTTTGTCTTTTGCCGACTTTCCTCCACCTGCGCCACACTTATTTTGTTTCTTTATCTCAGATTGTTAGGGTTTGTGTTCGACCGCGGAAGCTATAACTGTAACCTGAACTTCCGTTATGTTTTTTCCTCTAATTTTTTTTGTTTGATCGCAGTACTGTGACTTTTTGTTGACATATGTGCCAGCTGGCGGATGAACGCACTTATTCTGCCACACCTGAGCCTCAGTTTTAGTCCATACACTTTCTATAAATCAGTATTGGCCAATTTGTTCCTTTTCAGCAGTCCATATTCTACAACAACCCAGGGATTTTCTGGACAGTTTGAACAGTCATGAAGCTTTATTCACTTCAAGTTCTCTTGAAGGAGACGGACCAGGTTAAACAACTGCAGGGTGTTCAGGACCTTTCCAGTTTTAGCTTCTTTCAGCGCGGAAGGTATGAAGGTGAACACCGACTAATTTGCACTTTCAGCTTGTTGGAGTTTCTCAA
>CACRXP010000785.1:194372-230930 GCA_902702965.1 Spirometra erinaceieuropaei
AGACCAATCATCAAAATTCGAAGTGATCACGGCCAAAAAGAGCTCTTCCTCAAACTTCCGTTCCAGGGATTTTCGACAACCGAACTCTTTCAGTTGTCGTTTAGTATCTGTTATACAGTGTGCGTACCTTGTAACTAAGATTTCGAGTTATTTTCGTTAGTGGTCCACTACTTTCGCTAGGGAGGAAAGGACAGGCCGCCTCCAGGTGTGGTCTATGCGTATTTATTCGAACAACGAGGTGTCCCCGCAAAGGGGTACATGAGCGTTGCCTTGCGTGACATGGGTAAGCCACCACCAATTTCATCTTCAGCCCTGATCTAGCCCACCTCATGGACAGCGGCCATCAAGAGGAAATCAAATACTCCTTCGGAGTAGTTTGCGAGTTGCCAATAACTGATCAATGCCGCTTCGGCAACGCAACCTGGCGACGACGGAGGCGGTCGCCTTAGGCGCGCATAAAGGACTTTATTCAAATCGTTTTCCTGGCCAAAATCCACCCATCACTGACTTTGACAACAGGCTTCGTGTCAAGGGTGTTTGTGAACGTCCTGTTCCCCCTAAGGCGAGGCGTCAACCCAAACGCACCTGTCCGCCCCACATTGGCGTACTGGGGCACTTGGAACTGCGTCCTCCCCCCCCCCCTCCCCATCTCACTCTGTATCCTTCCTTGATCACTCTCTTGCGTAAATTAACATGATAAACTCTTGGCCACCCCAGCTGCACTTTTCGTTTCCCCATCCAAACCAATTTAAGACCTTACCTTACATCATTGTAATAAGCCGGGTGATGATTAGTCTAAAACGTGCTTTTGTTTAAAACTGGCTTCGAGGAAGACGTTTGGACATAATTTGTGGCGAGCTGTCTTGAAGATGCCTCCACAAAACTGCTTTCCAGCACGCAAGCTTTGCATATTCCTCCACTTCTTTCCTGACACTATGCTTGTTTATCTCTTTTAAGATTTGTTGTGCATCTACTTTATCACAGTTTTTCCTACCAGTCTTCTTATAGCTGGCAAACTCTAGCCGCGGCGTTCATTTTCAGTGTGGCATCCAAATTACGAAGCCGCGACATACCGGTAAAATTGGGTTTCTCAGCATGAGGGCTGTAGTGATGGCGTAGTTTTCCGCCTCTCCGACCTATGTATATGCCAGTGATAAACTTTAGTGAGCGTTAGGATTTCCCCCTGTAGAAGCAAAGATTATGTAGAAACAGTTTTTATTCCGTCCTGCAGTCAGCTCGGCTCGGCGAGTGCCATTTCTGCTTGACATAATATGTCAAAATGCACAACTTAGGCATCGAATTGCGCAGTGGCGCCCTCCTGCTTGTAACCGCGAAAAGAATGCTATGGAATACTATCTTGCTGATAATTATGAGAACCAAGACCTTCCTAATTCAGTAGTCCGCTTAATGGCATGCAAAGAGTGGTTTTTGTGTCATGCAGGGCGTTGCCCGGCTGCCGCATTTCCACCTCCCGCCATACAATAGCTTCTTTCAGGCCTTGACAAACCCGCAAACCTTTGGGGAAGTCACGGCAGAGGTCTTCATTCCAGGGCCACACTGTAAAGCTAGGGCCCGTAAGTGTTTGAATTCAGTGCAAAGTCTCGTTTATCTAGTCCGTTTAACAAAGTATTCGATCCCAGGACTGTTTCCTTTTGCTGCGTTATTTAATTCCATCGTTTGATATTGTGCCCAGCCTAAGGAATCCGTCTAATCTTATGCAGCATGACTAGCTTATTAACAGCTTTCGGGACAGGGTGCGACCTCATGTTGGCCCGTTTAAATCACACTGACTACCAGGGTTCATATTTTAGTCGCACATGCGGTAGAGTCCGAAACGCATGAAACACTGACCAATATTTTTTACACATTCCCCGATAGAAAGCCTCCCTTTGAAGAACTCGTTAAAATGAGTAGCAGGGAGCATAATCCCACTCCATTGCCTAAATGGTGGCGCGCGGGCTTTTGCCAGAGCATTTTTATATCCTGCTACGTAAATTGCAATATGTATACTCCACCACGCCCTATCAGTTGATTTGTCCATTTTATCAGCAATTGTACCCATTCCAAGTAGTAAACTTAAAAGGAAATAGAAATCAGATTTTAGCGTTAACTATCCATATATTTTAAACTAATCTGCTTCTTCACATGATGGGCACTCACTCTAAAGCAAATCCACTTGCGATTACGTGTTCTTGCAGAGCAACGTTCGCCTACTTACAGCATAGTTGTATAATCTTTGGGTAGTATTAATGGGCTCGAGGATAGTGATTGATGCCACGTACGATGCTTGCGTCAAAGAATCTTCCGGTTGATCTACTCTATTGGGGCCGAATCTACCGTGTCCTTAAATACAGAAACATTTTTCTGTAAAGTACCTTTTGTTTAGAATTTAAACTGAATTATAGTCGGCCACGTATACATATGTGTTGGCAGAGGGGGACACTCACCGATCAATTCAACGGAACTCACTCGTCCCGTTCTGCCTTAGGGCTCTCTTTCGAGTCCAATCAGCAGCCGCACAGTGGCACATGATACAGGCAGAATGGTATTACCGAAAAAGACATTTCAGTCTCCCTTGTCTTGTCGTGTAGGAATCAACTTTTGTTTTGTTCCACACTAATAAGTTTTTCAACTTACGTAAGTAGACCTCTTCTATTTGCAAGCGTATAAAAAAATTTCGGTGCATGTTCCGTGAGTGCCGACGCATACCTAGCGTCAGTATGTCCGAGTGGTAATGCGGTTTAATGTAAACTACGCCAGCGAGCGGAAAAGACAAGCCAGATGTTACTATCCGCTTTGGGCGTTTGAAGACTGATTACTGAATATTTGTCCTAGACATAGTGATTTTTGCCCACGCATCAGAGTTCCGTAAGAACGCAGTGCCGGAATGAATGGCCACACTACGTCCTCTATCATGTTTTACCATTGGCTTCGGTTTTTAGCTGAAACGCCACTGATGTTTTCGTCCCGTTTCAGGCCCTTGATGATTTTACTGCCGAATTTCCACCTTCACTCTGGTTGGGCATGGCTGCAGGGTAAGTATGCACACAATTTTCACTCTCTTTTATCCGAGCATACTTCTACTCCCTGTTTACTCACATCTTGAATGACTATGTCCTACTGTTTACATTCTTTCACAACGGTTTTCTGCTACTTGAAGAAGGAGACGCGGTCGCTGGGACAAGAGCTTTATTAACCTGACGTTTTGTATTCCTGCTCGAACCCATAATTAAAGAAAAAAAGCAGATACGGGTGGTTCATACACAAACAGTATTTAAAGGATGCAGTCGCCATGATACCGCCTACCTATGAACATTCACGCCCCCCGCCCCTCATCCGGGATCGTCGCACTTGGTGTGCTAATTGTTTGAGGGCCGACATTCGCGTCGTTAATTGCTGCAATTTCATCACGTGCGTTGGATGTTGGTGTGATGGTCGCACAACCACCTTACCCACTGACCCTGGTGTTGGGAAAAGTGTTCACCTGTGCGCTCCCCGCGTGGCTTATTACTCCGCCTAGGCGAAGTCTCAGCACCGAGTATGAAAGGGGAAGTTCATTGCGCTTGTCAAAGGACTGGGGGCCTGTAAACCGTGACTCAAGTAACTCTCGGCTCACGCGGTTGTCACCTCTTGCGAGGATTTCGACCTCGTAGAATTTGAATGTGTGGCCGGATCTCGTCGAATGAGCCACAACTTGAGAGCTGGCGTCATTTCTTCACACCGCTGCAGCGTGTTCGACCATTCTCGTTCGGAGCTGTCTTCCGGTTGCTCCGACGTAGGTGCTTTGTCCGCAACTGCATCAGATCCGATAAACGACTCCAGACGTTTCTAGCCGTGGCAGTGGGTCTTTCGGTTTCATTACCTGACGCCTGATGGTTACCTCCGGTCTGTGTGCAACTCCAATCCCAAGTGGTGCGAGAAGGTGGCCGACAGCTTCCGAAACGTTCTTCACATACAGAAGCGGTCGTCAAAATTTGGTGTCCGTGCGGTTTGGCCTTTCGTCCCTTTTGCGTATGCACCGGTTGACGAAGCTGCGCGGGTAGCCATTGGCTTTGAAGACCCGTCGGAGGTATTGTAGTTCGGGAATCTTGTCTTCCTACTCACTGCAGTGCATTTTGACACGCTGATAGAACCTCCTTACACAACTGCGTTTGTTGCTGATTGGATGGTTGCTGTTCTGCTACAAAATACAAGTTAAGTTCCCCCGCTTTGAGTCCTAACCTCCAAACGCGAAATAATGAATATGCTGATTCAACCTGCGATTATTGGAGCAAGCAAAATGGTGAAATCGACGTTCGTTTGCGTTATTAAACAAAGAGATCCGGTTTGAACGCCCACGACATCGCAGTAGGTTCGAGTTCTGCAGTTCTCCGTATGATTTTTTGCCCCTAGGCCTCATACCGGCCTGCCTGCTGTATTTTAGTCCTGTTAGGTCTGTCCATTTAGTTGCAGACGAGTTTTGCTGTTTATGTGTATCGATCACTGAAGTTGTCTTTGAGAAATCGTCTCACCAAGAGTTATAGCCAGAGTAACTGTACAAACGTCCCCCTGCATAAACTTCGGCTATTTATGTTCTTTTTGCATTCCTGGCCGACCCACTCGTTGAAGCCATCTCCTTTTGCAAAAATTTCGCCCATTTCCGCCTTCCGATGAAGACCTCCAGTTTATTCTTAGTTCGTTTTTTGTCGGGTAAATTCTTTGACACGACCTAGTCTTCAGTGCGTGCTGTTGACTTCTGCCATCTCAGAAGTAATTATTTAAGTCCCCCCATGATCAAACCCGAGGATTTTGGTCCCACAGGTATGCCCCTGCCTTGCCCGCTGGTTTGCCCCCTGAAGTTGCAGTTGGTGCTGAGGTAGTGTTGTGGGAGCTTGGTGTCAATTGGGTCTCACTGTCGTTCAGAAGGCCTTTCTTACATTTCGCTGCCAGTTGTTTAGGAAATGAAATGAAGCCGCAGACTACTTTGAAGGAGGTTGTCATTTTGTCAAGTTGGATCGTCAGACTTGATGCACGCTAGGAATTGTTTTGCAGAGGTGGCGGTCGTGTAAACTTCGCCAGGCACAAGCGAACTGCCCTACCCCACTATAGGCCGGTGCATGCGCAGTTTGTCTCACTACATTCCGCACTCACCTACAGCACCAACCGCATCCCCAAATATCTACACCCAACGGATGGAACAACATGCAATCCCGTGGGCGACCAAGCCTCGTTTGAATCGTTTTTTTACTGAAACCTGTGGCCCCATTTGGATTTTAGCGATCGTCGAATTATCTGGGCAGCCTTAATTAGGGAAGTACTAGCGATAATTTTGTGGAGGATAGGGTTTGATAAGGGGCATTGCTACTGCTGCTCTACGGTCTTCACATAACTGATTAAAAACGCCATAAGGACAGGGCGCGCAACAAAACAAACAGCCCACTTCCTCTTCCCTTCGTTCGGTCGACTTCGTCCACTCTGGCTGCCAACACGACGGCTAACCGACTAGAAAGCGCGACGACTCTGATCAGCGGCGAATAAGGTCGACGTCGCTGCTAGAACCGCTCTCGGAGCGAGGGCAGCTGAAAAAATCTGGCACGGCCTCTTGTGGATCGGCTGTTAGAAGAAAGGTACAACACAGGAGTGACCTTCGCTATCAAGCACGTCATGTTTTGTCAACTATCTGTCCCCAAACCAAATCAACGACCGATTGACTATCCTGCGAAAAAGTGCCTAACCGCTGCCAACGCCTTTGTTTCTACTGTAACGAGCAGCAGTGATGTGAAGGACAACGCCTTCGTGGACCTCCAACTCCTTATTGTGTCTGCTGAGTGCAGACAAACGGGCAACAGGCAAACCTCAGCACTGGTGAATTTCACCAACGACCCCTTCGGGGAAAAACCTCATCCCAAACACCGCTCTTTTAGAGCATCCAGTAAAAATCGGACAATAGTATGAATGAGTGCTCTTTGGGAGGCGAGCTCACTAAGCCGTGCTGGTAGAGAAAGCAGTATGCAACATCGAACGCTGTATAGACCGTCGTACACTACTTATAGATTAAAACTGCTGGCCTAACCACGGGACCAGTCACGGGGCAAAAAATGCCAAGGAAGCTGCCGTGCTGGGCACTGCGCAGACGGAAGAGGCAATTCTTGACTTAACACCTCTAATCCTCAAGGTGGGAGCAGGCGAACGCAGGAAACGGCTTCGCTCTTATTACCCAGAATCCTGGCTTCCGAGCCTTTTGGCTTGATAATGTTTTACATGTCTGTCCTTCTTGGTCGCCGATCATCTCCGCGGATCGATCTGTCATAGGAAGTTCGCTTCATGTGATATACTACGATTTGCGCATTCGGATGTATTGGAAGTTACGCACTAGACTCCCTATCCGGGTTTCTTTAATTACAGCCCGCACCGTAGACTTCCCTAGCATCCTTACGGAAACGCTGAAGTCAGAAATGATGTAGAAAATGCTGTTCTTATTTGCCTCGACAGACCGAGACCATTCCATAGGTGCATAACATTTCTTTCTGCTTCCACGGCAGCATCAGTCTATCTCTTCCAGTACTAAATAGACGTCTTGCATGCGAATGGAGTCCAGTGCAATTCACAGGGCGCTGACGCGGTCATAATGTCTTTAACGTTGCTTGTGTGTGCATGGTATCGCAACCTGGGAAAGTGGACATCTTTGACCTATTCAGTATCGATTGTTTTGACGCCACAAAGAGCTCTTCACCTCGCCATCTGGACATTCGCAGATGCTCTCCACAAAAGATCCTAGTCGAATGGGGTCATCGGACCGAATACCCTCTCTCAACCCTAAAGTCCCTTCATACTCGAATTTCGAGCCTATTTGGGTCGCTGATAAACGTTAGCACTCGTGAGCCCTTTTCACAAGTCGACCATTACTGCTGACAGCAGTGGCAACTTCCATCTCCGCAGCGCAATCCTTCTCACTCACTTCGACCAAGTAAAATACTGCAGTTCGGTTAGAACTCTTTTCCCTTTTCGTTTTTGGCAGTCTGTAATCGCAGTGCGTTTGCGCTACACCGATGTTGCAATTCATAGCAGATGTCCGAAATTTCCTACGTCCCACTGTGGCGGGACCAACTGTATCGCGTCCGCATTCAACAACGGCGGCTCATGGGTTGCTTTTTGAATCTTCTACCATATTATTCATCACCATCTTGGCGCCGCGTGAATTTGTCTGCCTTCCTCACGTTGGTTGTGTTTTGCGCTCTGGCACTTCGTCTGCATATGAGCTTTGCTTTATGGTTGTTGTTTTCAGAAGATTTGTTTCCGTCCTACTCATGATTGGTTGACCTGGAGTGGCAGTCACCATACGTTTGAGAAGGATTGTTCATGGTGGGGAGTCATTCCACGTGTGACGGCGCAAAACCCACACGATGGCTCGAGTCGCGAAAGAACAAGGGCAGGAAATTAACGGGAACGAATAAGACGCTGCAGCGCCATGGGCTAATACTTTGTTTCATTTTGAATATGGCGTCGACTCTGTTTACCGTTCCTTTTCTGCCTGTTGACGAAAAAAGTTCTCAAATCAGGTATGCTTATTTCTTGGAAAATTTTTACGACACGCCCCTGCCCCACGGGTGATCTACTCGAAGGTGGTATAGAAACCGAACCAGAAGACGAGATAATTTACGTCTTCTTAAGCACCGACTACACCTCGAACGAAGAATGCAGTTTGTTGCTTCCCTTGACTGCTAACTACCGTCTGCGCTTTTGCTCTTTTCTGTTCTACTTAGTATTCAAATCACTATGTTGCTGTCAATAAGTCTTCTAATAGACTCTCTCTCTCTCTCTCACACACACACACACACACACACACGCACACACAACCAGCTATATCCTTTAAGGCCCATCAGAACGTGCAGATAAAAATCACATATAAGAAGCGCGCGACTCAGGTCGTGGAAAGTTACTGTAACCGACAGATGATATTGTGGGTGTTGTAGAGGCGTGCTTTCCAGCAAGAATCATTCTAAGCGGGTTTTCACGCACCACCGAGGCTAATCAATACACTTAGCCACCTGTTAACTGTTAGCCGCCAAACACGCGAGCGATTTGGCCTCACTTTATGGTACAATATCGGCGTAGAAAGTCAGGCTCGCATTTGACTCACTGACCTGAAGGACGTAAATCGACAGCCTCCCTAATCTGTAGGGGGGGGGGGAGGGGCTTGAACCGGAACCATGCTAAGAGGATGGGAGCAAAACGATCAAGTGCATTGGGTTTTTTTTTAATCACGCCTTCAACATCTTGATTTGGAAAGCCTGCCTTCATATGCCAAGGCCATTCTCCGAAGCCGTTCTCTATATGATAGACTCAGCGATGGTCCTATTGCGCGAAGCGACAAGTAGGACCGTTTTACTAGTTAGCTCCTCTTCAATTCAGACTTCAAGGAAAGAATTCTGTCCGAAAGAGTTTGGAACAGTCGATGAAAATTTTATCGCACCCTTGCCACTCAGAACCCGGCGGTTTTCACAAATCGAATTTGGGCTACTTACGCCAAGCAAGCTTATCACACAATCCATACTGGGTGATGTCGCTCTAGCAGATGTCGCCTGGCTCCTATCTTTGAGACATCGTACCTAGTTAATGGGTCCATGCTCGCCTTCATCAATGCATCTCATACAAAAGCCATTCGTTGTTGCCTTGGCGCCTGTTATTGCGTTCTCGGGACAATGAGCTAAACTCGGTCAGCGGACAAATGATCTGTAGCAGTTTTCTTTTGTCCCTTTCTGTCCTTTCTATCCATATTTTTAAGCTTTCGGGTCCATTTATTTTGTATCACCACATATTTGAAATTACCTTATGGCCTGTATCTTTCGGAGTCAATCTCATCTTTTTTCATTTCGTTCGTGATACATAATTAGAACAGTTCAGCAGTAAGTTATTCAAGACTGGAGAATAGTAAGCTGCACCGTAGGGCGAACCTCTTAAGGCTGATAGAGTTATCCGAATTGAATAAAATGCCAATGTCACGGTCAGGACAGTTCACCGTCACTTTGTGTAACTGCGTAGCAGCCGCAGGTCCTTACTGCCTCACTTCATCCGCCTTACCGCTAACTCGCCGACCTATCTTTATCAGTAAGGCATTGAGCAAACAGAGCTAGTAGGGATAGATGCTAAGTATAGACTGGCCAGCTCGGACGCTGCGCCTCTTGCTGAGACCTGTAAATGACTGGTTTATGCCGTTCGCACAGTTTCGCACCCTGCTTCACGCGTGTCAGTCCTCCAAGCGTGTCAGACCAGAAAAATTAATTATGCACTCCGCCTTTGTCACCTTCCTTAGTCTGCTGGTTCAGGAAGTCCATCTTTTTAGAACAGATACAGTTGCCTGGGAATCGTAGCGTCTACCTGCGTACTTATTCCATACTGTGCGCCTCTGGTTCTACTAATGGACATTATAAGTAATTGTTATGTTCCCCCTTCTGTCCCTGCCCTCAGCGTTTCGCATGTTAGTTGCGCCGTTTGCTTGCTGGGTTTGGGACTTGAGGGCCTTAATTTACTGGGCTTTGCTCCCATTTCCCATCCTCTTTGTGCTGCCGTTTTGTCTAATTGTCTGTTTTGCGTCAAATTTTGCGACCGAGTTTCCAATAGATGCATCCCTTCTTCCTATCTTGTCAGTTACCTTGTGGAACGCTGTAACCTTTTGAGGTGTAATTCAGTAATGTTCTCGGTGTCCAAAAAAGCAACGTCGCTCATTAAGCTAGTGCATTAACAAAGCTTTTTGATTAAACCTCAGCACATTGGTACATAGTGGCCGTCGTAACTACTGACTTACTAATTTAGTAAGTCATTTTAAGCCTTTTCCTGCCATTCTTCTTTTACCTGTTGTGACAGTCGTTTTTTAGATCTAGTAAAGTGAAAGTGGACCTTGTTTGGTTCGTCCACACCGAATCCGAAACTGGTGCAACTGTTGAGCAACTGTTGAGGACTTTGGTTTCTGCATCATTTGGTTACAGTCAACATAACTTTGCCTTTTGCTTATAAAACGCTTCTGACGCTCCAATCTCCAGACTTCATTGGAGTCCGTATCTTCTTCTTCTGTCCTTGATTTATACCGTTTCCTCTCATATAGAATTCCAAATTTTTTTCCAGTCCTCTTAATATACTTTTCCGGTAATTCGTCGATTTTATCCTAATCACGCCAAAAGTTTATGCAAAATTCCGTACTTTTATCTTTGAAGGTCTGGAACCAATCGGAAGCTTGGTGAATATCTTGCAAAATACCAGGTAAGGATGTCAACTATTATGAAGGTTTACTTCTGCTCCCCAGAATCCCCAACAAGCTGACAGTTTATGTAAACTGCAAAACGACGTTCAGGAGACAACAGAAGTCCTGGTACGTTAAACGCTTTTGCCGCTATCCTCCTATTGCTAAGTAAGATATAAGCAATTTTTTCACTTTATATTAACTCGACCGTGGCTGCGATTGTTATGTTCCACCACTTGCTTCATAGAGGGCAAAGCCCTGAGGAGGAGGGCCTCTGGTTCTTCAGCTTTCTGACGTGGTGGCCTCCTTCCACTTGCACCCCTTAATAGTAGTTATTGCCCATCGTGAAAATACAAAGACCACCGACGACTGACCTTGGACTAAGCTGCGCCTGGTCAGTGTCTTGTTTACGTCGTGCTTCAGACGTGTTGCGCGACTAGAAAAAAAGACCTCTCCCTGTTACCTGTTTTTGCTTCTGATCTCGTGTGCAAGTCTATGAAAATAAATTATCTTACTAGTTCAGTATTCACGCGAAGCTCGGAGGAGGCCTTGATGTCGATTGTGACGGTGTTGTCTCTACCCGCCTTCGACTCGAAGCCATTCTGCGTGTCAGGCGTAATTTTGAATGTGCCCTTTTGGAACATATTTGTAGATTGACTTCATCAATGTATGCCATGCTACGAGGTCTTCATATTTCACGTGTTTCAGACGCCTGTACTTTTGTGTAATTTTTGACTGCAACGTCGTTGACTTTATTTTTATCCTTTCTGACCGAAATCCCTAGTTAGTCAAGTAGTCAGTGTTCAGCTCTCCATGGTAGAATCTTCTCCTCAACCCCTTGATCATGACTAGAAGCGCGCACAATGTTTTTAGTCTTCAGCGCCATGGGTTGTAACCCCCGTCTAAGACGGCATCTGTAGGTACTGTGCCGTCTGTCGATTTTCTGTGCTCCGCCAAGAATCGCATTAGGTCACTTTTCCGCCCATTTTTCACTTACAGGAGGATACAACCCCAATGTGCACTCTTTTTGTTATTGAACCTCGAAGGATGGTTTTGAATCCTCTTGCTGTTGTTTTTACCTCATTGCCTCAAATCTCCATTTGGGTTCCCAACATGGCCACGCTACTTGTCTCTTCAACACCTTTTTATTCCTAAGCAGAATAAACGTCCCTGATAGCCCATTAGGGGGAATATGCTGTAAACATTTTTTTCCAATTCTACCTTTTCCTAACAGATAATCTAAGCGTTGCGTCTGATCGCTTTTGAGTCATGAATACCTTAGTTAAGGTATCTGTCAATGAACCTTCTGAGAGGACGTTCCCTATTAACCTACACACGTACCCAGATAGAATGAGCTTCACACTAGTAAATACATAATCGGCCTTGCTAGTTTTATCAGCTCCCATTCCGCTCATCCTAGTCGTAGACTTTGGCATTCTTGCCGTCATCCGCATTATCCAGCTGGCGGGGTTTTTGTCTCGTACATTAGACCAACTAGGCTTGCTGGTTGCTTTGAGTCGTTTGTTGGAATACGAAAATTTCGCCTGATTTTGAATACTTCCATCCTCTTTACTGTGTTATTTATTGTTACACATAAACTGTTTTATCAATAACTTAGCACAAAACCGTCGAATCGCTTCTCCTCCGTGGGGAGAAACTGGACGATTTGGTCAGCCGCTCAAATGATCTTAGTGAGCAGTCCAAACTGTTCTATCAAACCGTAAGTTTTTCCTCATACAATGCCCTTAATCTTATAACGTTCGAAGGTGTATTTTTCGACTTCTGCAGTTTTAATCGTATTGTTTGGTGGTTAGCTTCACTTAGGGACGCTCGTCGAACGAGTGGCCGACAGGTACACTAATAGCTGCCTCTGAGTAACGGGAAAAAGGCTTAGGTTGGAGGTAGTAATATGGAGGAGAAATTCCGTCTCACACCCACTGATTCAGAAGGAAGAAAACACTCCAGTCTCTGGGAATTCGCGCATACCTAACCATTCTTTTTCAAATTTTGCAAAAAATGAAAAACAGCCGTAACACACGTACACCAACAATAACCAACGGTTTAGAGTCGCTATCACCTATACCGATATCGAGGAAACAATTCGGTGGATCGCAACGGGGTCGAATTCGCCTCCCCTTCCTCTGCCGTGGCCTGTGCCAGTCGAGTCAACGGAAGATTAGTAGGAGAGCAGTGCCAACGCAGCGTGATCCGTGCCAAATGTGATATCATTTAAGGGCGAAAAGGCCTCGTTTTATTGATATGCTTAATAGAACAGGTATAACCTTTGGTTTGAACCCATCTGAACATCTGAGAATGCGGGTTTTCGAAATATGCAGGTATTAGTAGACCATTCGAAAGTCAGAAACCATTTCTTCAAACATATCGTGTTTAATTTACATGGAAATGGAGGTGCGAAGTTCGTTCCTCGTCCATCATTTTTATAAAATGTGAAATAACTTATGGACATATCCAAAACGAATCGAAAAACATGCGTTACGTAAACAGCCTCTCCTCAGGTTATAATTCACAGGTGCTGCAACTATGCGTACTCAGTAGCCAGTATGATAAAGTGTATGGTTTGACCTACGATTATGTTGCCCCATAGGTTCTCATGTGCTCGTACCCACTTCTGGTGGTTGTTTCACCAGTGTAAGCGCGTACCGTATATACAGGACCGAGGTAGAACCTTGAAGCAAAGCCAGACTAAGGCAGCTGCATTCAT
Source organism: Spirometra erinaceieuropaei (assembly GCA_902702965.1). Lineage (NCBI taxonomy): Eukaryota > Metazoa > Platyhelminthes > Cestoda > Diphyllobothriidea > Diphyllobothriidae > Spirometra > Spirometra erinaceieuropaei. Next base: position 207,311 of record CACRXP010000785.1, read on the forward strand.
CTAACCATTCCCCGGCCAACACCTGTATGTTCACTCACCTGCGCAGTTGACCCACAGTCAAGATTTAGCCGATTACTCAGCAGCATCTTCGAACCGATTTTTCATCGGTGCATAGCCACCTTACGGTATCTGGGTAAATAAAGTATTTTTTCATACATAGGCGTAAGCGCAAATGAATGCTTTTGGCCGGACCGCCGTAGAAACTTAGTTCTTTTTACTTTTTGCGTCTTGCGATTTAGACAGCGCTTAACGTTTTGCTAGGTTTTGTATGAAAGCAGCAAATTAAATAGCGTAGTATTTCCAGTTTTCTGTGGGTGGACTTTTCTGACGTGTAGAGGTTGGATGTGGTATGCTTTGTCCTTGAGACGAGCTGGGAACATCTGTTCAACGAAATAAATAATGAAACCCTTGCTTGCTTGATGGAGTCGAAGCTTGCATTGAAGCACGCGGAATAGCAAATATGCTTATCTGACGTCAAATTACTAGCATTCATGTCTCTGCCTATGGGTATATTTCCTTGCCTGCGCTAACTTTGTCACGTAGTCTGAGAATGATAACAAGACACTAAACCACCGAAGAACACCTCAGATATATATATCATAGCTTGGCCGACTTCGGCCTGGTAGGTGGTTGCCTGTTCGTGACCCCTGTCGCTCATACGAAGCTTGTTTGCTTCGGGAAGCCAATGGATCGGTGTGCGCCCATTCCTGAGTGAATAAATACCCGATCTGCAGCGACTGAGAATGGCAGGTGGCGAGGCGCTAATGAACTTCGGTTCGATGAAGTGCTTATGACCCATCTGGTAGACCCCAGTGGTGGACCAGCTGCGCCAGGTGCGTCTGTTCCCATGTTTGTGTTTCCGGTCCCAGCTGGTGGTCAGGGTTATGGTTGGCTGAATGAAGGCAAACAAGCCCGAAACAGTGCTGTATCAATCTACCCCCCAGACTCTGTCGTATCCGCTCTGATATATATATATATGCATACCCCCTCTGAGCTACATATATATATATATATATATATATATATATATATATATATATATATATGGTAATAGTAGTATACCGTACTCCCGACCTAGATACTTGCTAAAAGCCCAGACACGTGTTTCGCCGATATTCTGCCGCTGCGTGACACAGCTGCGAGGGGTTCGGCTCTTCAGTGGGACCCCCAGCGTTCTCTAGCGGTTTCCGGTATATGAACTTCAGCTTATTGCTTTATCGGGATTTTTAGCTCTCATTAAACTTTAGTTGGCAACCCCTCTGCTTATGCTTATCGACCACTCGACTAGTACTTCTTATCAGCCAAATTTTACTGTTACTGCCCGTGTATTGATGGTGTTGATTGCTTTCAGGAGAAACTGTAGCGTACTTGGTTATATTGTCTTGGAAACGAAAAAGTATGGTGAAAGCCGCCTTTAAGTACTTAACTACAACCCACGATGGCGAAATTACATTCCAAGCTTGCAGCATATATATGCCCTCGTTTCGCCTTCAGACTCCATTTTGATCATTGTCCCATTTCACGACTGTAGAGCTTAATTGACATCTAAAGCTCCCCTAGACGTAGATATTAAGTAGCGTTTTCTCGTCTCCTCCTTCTCCCTCCCTTCCTGTCCAATCCTCCTCCTTCGTCTTGCATTATTTTCGCGCAAGTCCTTGCGCATATCGTCCCTCTCATTTACAGTGCTGTTACAAGTCGACGGTTTTTTAATGTTTCAAGGCAAAGAAGACGAACCGTTGCTGTACCCTTCTGTGAGCTCCAATTATCGGACTGCGACTGTCTCCCAGCTGCTGGATTGCCTTTTTTCGGCTGCCCATCTCCTCACACTGATGATTTCCCCTCGCGCAGCTTTTTCGCCTTCTGATGAACGAATAGCTGCAACAATTCTTGACTCCGGTTGTGCTAGCCGCTGCTCATTCTCCCCTCTCTAGCAGCCAGCTATCCCCTCTGTATGCACTTGCCCCCCTCTGATTTAATTCTCAGCGCGTGTCCCCTACATGTGTGTGTATGTGCTAATGTTGCGGTTTACCTCATGGCGCCCTTATCGAAGGCGTCTCCCGCCGCGCCTCCTCGTTCCGCCAAACATTCCATGTGGTAATTCTGGGTATACCCGGCACGACTGCTTTCGGGGCTTACTATCGGCGACTTCTTCCCTCACGCCAACCCCCCGGTCTTCCGCACACGCATTTGTATAGTCCACTTGTTTCCGTTTTTCCCTCTGTGCCCCTTACCCACCACTTCAGATACGTGGGATCGAATGTTTTGTCACCGACATGCTCATCCTTGTGACCTACTCCTGCCCTGCCTTGAGTGACCTGTCTTTCTAATACCCCGTCCTCGATATCGTTTTCATACTGAAGACTAGACGAAGTTCGTCTGTTTTGTCTCCAAGCTGGCTCATATCCTTTGTCGTGTTCGACTCCCCTCTGCTTTACTATGTTTTAAGACCCATTTCACGTTTCTCCCTTCCGAAATTCTACTTTAACCATGAGAACAATATAGACGACGGAGATTTCAGCCATCATCATCTAAGTATTAGTTGTCTTCCTTTGCGAGCCTAGTTTATCGCGTCTCGTCATACTTACACCACAGACCAGTTAAAAGCACGGACAGGTCTCTCAGGTTTTCTGCTCTGGCGCGACGCAACTGCCATGGCTCCGACTTGTCACTATATCGAGCAGGATGAGCTCTTTAAAACCCTAGGAAACTACACTCTCAATCGACAAACTGTACCGTGGACAAACGCGTTCATTGGATGATGACGGTTATGCCGCTAAACACAATTAAATCCTTTCGAGTGTGGCCCTATTTCTCTGTTAAGATCCCAGCACCTCAATAAATTAGCCTTAAACTGTCTTTCACTGTGGCCCGAGAAGAGGGTTTAACAGTCTACCTTGATTGCGGGCCGAAGATGAGCATTTCTGCGTGTGTTTTCAGCTGGCGATTTACAGCCCACGCCGGCGGTAACACGGCGGGTAGCATTCAATAATCCGTAAACACGATAGACATGAGACCCTGGAATTGTGCTGGACTTGAGGTCGAACCTCACTTGCGTTTGAGGAAGTTTTTTGCCCATAAAGAATCGTCCGTGGAGAACTTTCCATTACGTCTTTATTCGCAGATGATAGTGGTTATACGGCCTGTTTGACACGTACGTTGTATTCGCTAAAATCCCATTCGAAAGAGCTCGACAGGGTGCGAAACTTCTGCTGTTGGTAAAATTCGAAGAGCATCCCCGCGCATAAGTCGGATGCCGCGACCACAAAATTTTAACTCGCTTCGTTAATTTGGCCCAGTATACAGATAAAAGGGCCATCGGGCGTTCTGCTACGAGTACTTGGGGCCGGGGTAGGATGAACGATCTGAGGCGAGATCGCTGGGACAAGTGTCTTATTCACGACTGCTTCCTGGGACTCTTCGCTTCCATCGGCAGCGTACTTGGGCGCGATTCGCTCCGATCGGCCCGACCATGGGAAACCTTCGCCCTTCGAGAGGCCTCCACGTCTGCGCAGAGCTGGTTTCTGCACAGGTGTCTCGACAATAATGTGTTGCCGGAATGCTTTTCATACAAGCCCCCGGCGAACACAGATTTTGTGAGACGAGTAGTATTTCAGCATAGCAGAAGGATGGTCCGAGTGCTCCTCCAAGATTGCCGAGCGAGACCCCGCAAGTACCGCCGGAGGATTGACCAAGAGAAGACCAGATGCCGTGAGCCCATGGGCGAGATCAGTACAAATCTGCTCCTGCAGAGGGTGGCTGAACGGGACCGCGAACAGCGACTTATACACGACGCAGTACTGAAGAACGAATTCCGACAGCTGCCCAATCCAACGTCGCCCAGAAACGACAAATTGGTGCACAACCTGTCGTCAAAGGAGCTGACGAAGTACTAGATGCGGGTGTTACGGCACGTAGTTTCAGTCAACATGGCTAACGTTGAACCTGTTAACATGATTACAGCAGTGGAATCAATCCTTAGACAAAAGCAACAGAGGAGACTAAGAGCCTCATCCGACACCGTGTCACCCCTCCTAATGGCCCACAGCCCGCGGGGAGTGCTTTCCAAGGTCGGACGTGATGCGCTCAGAGAACTCGAGGCCGACGAAGACTTGGTTATCGTGCCAGCGGACAGAGGGCCTTCCACTGTTGTATTGCGCAGGACAGACTATCTTCAAAAAGCCAAAGGTTTACTGGAGGACCGACAGTTCCATGCCCCATGTGCAACGAACCCTGTAAAAGCGCTGACACGCGAAATTAATGCTACGTTGTTGGCCTTGGAGAACTCAGGTGCAATAACACCGACCGACAGACGCATGGCGAGACCCCAAGATACGGCTTTTGCCAAATTCTATGGCCTCCCTAAAGTGCACAAAGAGGGCGCACCCCTCCTACTCATCGTGTCGCTCAAAGGTACTTCAACGTACGGACTGGCAAAGGGGCTGTTCCGGCGTCTCAAGTTCCTGACCGCTGACTCAGACGCCACAGTCTCTTCGTCAGCACAATTCCTGGAGAAACTCAAAGGCGTCAATCTCCATCCAAATGAGGTCATGGTATCCTTTGATGTTACATCCCTTTTTACTTCTATTCCTCAGGACATGGCGATCGAGACAATGGAGCTGCTTCTACAAAGCAAATACGATGAAACGGAGAAACGTCTTGGACACGCCCAAGTCCTTCAGCTCCTGAAGTTCTGTCTCAGGACGTGCTTCGCGTTCGACGGGACAATCTACAAACAGGGGAAGGGCGCACCAATGGGTTCGCCGATTTCGGGATTCATCGTTAAGGCGGTCCTGCAACGGTTAGAGTCGCTGATCTTCCAACACCACAGACGGAAGTTCTGGGCTCGGTATGTGGATAATACCGTCGTCGTTATCGACCGGGATCAACTGCTGACATTCAAAGAACCTGTCAATGTAGTCTTTCCGGACATACAATTTACGATTGAGGGGAAGAGGACAACCAGCTGGCCTTCCTGGATGTGCGCGTATGCCGCAAAGATTGTGGTGGCCTAAAGATCAAAGTGTTTAAGAAAGCGACAAATACGGTGCAAATACTGAACTTCAACAGCAACCATCCAATCAGTCACAAACGCAGTTGTGTAAGGACGCTCTATCAGCGTGTCGAAACGCAAGGCAGTAAGCCGGAAGACAAGATTGTTGAACCACCATATCTCCGACGGGTCTTCAATTCCAATGGCCACCCGCGCAGCTTCGTCAACCGGTGCATGCGCAAAAGGGCCGAAATGCCAAACCGCACGGACACCAAATTTTGGCGAGCGCTACGTATGTGAAGAACGTTTCGGAAGCTGTCGGCCACCTTCTCGCACCACTTGGGATTGGAGTTGCACACAGACCGGAGGTAACCATCAGGCGTCAAGTAATGAAACCGAAAGACTCACTGCCACGGCTAGAAACGTCTGCAGTCGTTTATCGGATCTGATGCAGTTGCGGACAAAGCACCTACGTCGGAGAAACTGGAAGACAGCTCCGAACGAGAATGGTCGAACACGCTGAAGCGGTGTGAAGAAATGACGCCAGCTCTCAAGTTGTGGCTCATACGACGAGATCCGGCCACACATTTAAATTCTACGAGGCCGAAATCCTCGCAAGAGGTGACAACCGCGTGAGCCGAGAGTTACTTGAATCACGGTTTAGTGGCCTCCAGTCCATTGACAAGTGCACTGAACTTCCCCTTCATACTCGGTGCTGAGACTTCGCCTATGCGGAGTAATAAGCCACGCGGGAAGCGCCCAGGCGAACACTGTTCCCAACGCCAGAGTCGGTGGGTCAGATGGTTGAGCAATCATCACACTAACATCCAACACCCGTGACGAAGTCAGGCGCAAGGGTGATCGAGCCTCAGTCATCAGAACCGGCATCCTAACCCGACGCTTGGTCGACCGGTACATGGGGCCAGGGCGCCAGTGTCGACACAGGTGTTGTTGATTTCATTGGGAGTAAGATCCTCTGCGGCGGTTTGTTGCCGTGCGGCCTCCATATTGTGTCCACGCTTTCCTTTCTGAGGTTGAGTCACATTGCACTGCAGAGGTCGGAGAGGGATACGGAGGAGGGGGAGGGCGCGATGGGTTAGTCTTGTAGTTGAGAAGGTTCTCGAGGTGTCCAGTCAGCATTCTACTTTGGATGAGTTGTCAGCGATAAAGTCGCCTTTCATATCACGAACAGAATTACTCAGTGCAGAACACCAACCACAATGCTGACCAATAAGCTGATGGGGTTTTCATGTATCAGGGACAGTTGGGACCTGTTTTATGCTAATTACTGTTTCATTTCAGAGACTTCTGGTAGTCATTTCTGACTGACCTTACTGTCATCTTCGAGGGTCGGCTGAAAGAACCATCCTTTAGAGGCCCGACTTGATCAGTCCTTTCAAAAAACTGTAAAACTTCCGCTGATCCAGTCACTGTGGCACTGGTGAGTGAATCAGATGTTTCCTCAGATGTCCCATAGACTGATTAATTCAGAAGTGACCATGAGTTACCGCTCTCTCCTTCGGCTCGGGTTTTAAAGTGAAACAAATTTCCCGTTCCCGGGGCCTGGTCTGTGCTGCGTTGTCGTAGTTTACCCGCATCATGGCATTCCGCAACTGACAAGTTGAACGCAGATGCGATTGGAATTCTCAGGCTTGAGTGAACAAGAACACAGTCTGGCCGTGGGCCTTGCCAGTTCCGATAACCCTTATTGATTCGCTATCATGAACTCGGCTGCGGAAATAACTAAAATGTCACATGTCTGAATCTCCGTACAATCGCTCTTCGCATGCTCAGTCAGCCGCTGTTTGCGTCGGTGCTGAAAGCCTGTGTCGGTGACAACTAGTCGGCACTGGTCAGCGAAGTTCAGTATTCCTAGAGAACCAAATCAAAGGAAGCCAGTAAGGTGACCATCTTGAAGAATCGCCTGATTTAGACCCAGCAATTATCAGTAGATAGCGCAGAGGGGATCTTTAAAATAACCTATGGGACTGTATGTGGAAAGTTTCTTTACTCCTCTGCTCGGCAGTTGATACTGGTGCGTAAACGTGGATGACAGGGACGTTCGCAAAGTGACCCTCCAGCCAGTTATTGACTGCCTTTTGCGTAATTAGTGCATGCATCTCTTTCTGTGAGAGGGCTATGGTAGAAGGGTTGGTGTTAATAATGCTGTTCTCACTAACTAGCAGTCCGTATCTCAGGAACCCTTAATAAGAACGATGATAAGAAAATCTAGTAGGTGGATAAAGTTGGTACTCAAGATGTCCACCGACCTAATCATGAAGCACGCAAGCGATGCGGAGTCGCGAGGGTCGCTATGGTGAATTTGGAGTTGGTATACGGGGTCTTTATATATGGGGCGTCTGAGACGGGAATTTGGGCATCGGCCAGTCATCAAACATCGACTTTGTACTGATTAAGACTGCGTGCCATCAAGCTTTGGATACTATTGTCCAGGAACGTTCACACATTCCAGACTCTAATATCGAGGGTCGGTTCTCGATTTAGCAATTCAGCTCACATCGTCGGGTAGGCAGTAGTTAGGCAAACCCGTCCTTTCGGGCCGTCATCAGCGTAGCAGTTAGCTATGCCCTGTTGTCTTGATTTTATCCCCGTGTTTACCCTACCTCGTAAGCCTGTCATCTGTGATCCCCTGAATGGCTTTTGGACACTCCAACGTCCGTCGAAGTGTACTCTGCGTGGGAGGCAGTTCCAGATAACTTTCACAGACAGAAACGACTGATTACCCACTCCGCCCACACTGGACAAATTAAACGTGGGCGCGTGGGCGATAGGTCAAGGGAAATGCTACAAGAAAAATTACTTAGGATGGAAGTTTTAAAAAGAACTTTTCACTTTTTAGCCCCTCAGCATATCAGTGTTGAAAAATGATTCAATCTCGCTTTCATGGAAATAATGCACCGGAAAATACGCGAAAACCAACATCCAGTATATTGCTTATGGAAATTTTAGCCTGTAGCAAGATCTGTATCCCGTGGCTAGATGATCTCTGCTTTGCCTGGTACCTAGCTCTCTGGTTTGCTTTACGAATGCAGGATTTGATCTTTGATGCAGTATGTGATCTGACTCGCGTCAGAAATTTGTATTTCAGCTAATAATATTGATGTGCATCTGTTGAAAAAATTAATTAAAGTTACTATTAAAACCAATGATGCCGTGGTTTATTTTCTATTCTAGTTTAGAAATCAGTAGATACCTCTAGGCGACATGTTAACATGTCGAAATGTCCTAGGTATGAATCGTAAGTACTAACCATATTCTCACTGCTATCCGTCTATTCACTTGCTTCCAACCTTTGTCTTGTAATCTCGTACACGCCGATAGCCGCGGATTACATTGATGCCCTCACAGTGTTCTTGAACAGTTCATCAATGTGAACGCTTAATCGGCTTTGTGAATGGCTATTTACTGAAATCCTCAACTTCTACCACCCACTATGAATCGTTCCCCCCTCTGCCTCCAAACTAAAAACAAGGGGTATCTAACGGCGCATGTTGTTTGCAAGTGTCTGACAGTTCCGGCATCTGAGAACACGATAGTCACCTCGAGGCATAATATTTCTAAGGGTGTGAAACCGTGTTGTGCCGTGAGTTAGAAAGCAAAGTTACTAGACTAGCGATGTTAAAATTTTAGTGAATGCTCCTTAAGATTCGAAGATAGAGGCATATTGGATTTCCGAACAAAGTAGGGAGTGCACACACAGAATCATCGACCAAAAGTCCTCCGACGACTTCCAAAGACTTCTTCCACAGGCAGAAGTTTTAACATCTACTTTTTGAAATGTCGTGCACGACCAGTTACCTTGCACTTTATGAAACAGGAACGTTAGGTTTTCTGCCGGCCTTCTGCCTGTTGTGTCGGTATTAACGGCGGAAGAGCGGGCGGTCTGCATTATCACTCCAAAGGAAAGTGTTCACTCATGATTATTGATTCACCTCCTGTTTAAGGGAGCTTCGTGCTGCAGAAAAGTGCCTCCCATAAATACCGAAGAAAAGCCGAGTTTCGTCCTTAAATTATTCGCGTGGTAAATATACTTATTTTGACCACTTAAGGCCGGCAGTCTGCAACCGGAGGTCATCTCTCGGAGTCATCGCTGGATTTTATTGTGAGGAGGCAGTGACCGTTCCAGCGTTTGTGTGCACATAGTTCCAAGGGGAAAGTGTGTTGATCTGACCAAATGCAGCTACAAATAAGCGTATGAAAGTAACCGTAACGCCATCAGTCCAATCGAGTTTGGTGGGTCACTGAATACTATTTTCAGATTCTTAAACTTTTTTTATAGCTGCACCAAAAATCGTTTTCGGCACAAAACCAATGAGGTCTGACGTAATACCCAGAAACAGCGGAGTCGCTTTCTGATGGTCTGCGATCTCGCTACCGAGATTTGTTGGTGCATAAGTGGTTCTCGAGAAACGTTTAACGGTGCTGACCTGGAAAGAAAACCAACAAAAACAGACGAGACCAGGACGGCCAGTTCCGGCTCACTGGTTGTCTTCAGCCAGCTATACCCGATCCCAGGTTGGCTTAACTTGGAATCATAACCCACGCTCTTTGGCTATTGAACGTTACTAGTCGCCTTCGATTGCCCACGAAGGCCCTACGTTGTGCTCCTAGACGCAACGGCCGGAGGACATCACGTGACCCGATTGGTGAACACCCAGCCTACGATACTGAATATTCTCGATCATAACCGACAGGAGGGCGTGCCCGTGACTCAGCCCTCAACGACCAAATAATCCGAGTTCAGATTCCAGGTCAAGCAATTGTGTGGTTGAGTATGGTTAACTGACTACGACCAATGAGCCAGAAATGACCATCCTGTTCCTTCTCGCCTTTGTCGATTTTCGTTCCTGCATCATTACTGGCCGATTTCGATCGCCTATGAGTACTCCACATTATGATCCGCTAAGCAGCGAGACGAGCATGTCCCGTGACCTGATCGACGAACGCTCCTCCTGCGCTGTTGGTCTATTCTAGTACTCACAGTTACCCGTTATTTTGACTGCAGATGATCCGGATTCTGGGAGTCAAATAATTGTCTGCCAGCTGCGTTCCTGTTTGGATCTATCTCAGTATTTTCTATGTCAATCGATTTCAATTAACGTAAATCATGGGAGATCGGTGAAATTGCCTCCTTATTTCTTATAGAAAACACCTATCTGCAATTCACTTTATTTTAAAATATCTTAAAAGAAATAAGACATTTTCGCTGCAATAATTGTCAGGGAGTATATTGTTATAAATATGCAATATGCAGTATCGTACATGGAGCGTTTCTTTTGTATAAATTCGTGTTTAAAATTATTTGGTTAGATAGTTAGGCAGTTATGTGGATATTTATAGAGTTCAGGATACATAGGAAGATGCGGATAGTAATTGTAATTTTCGGTGATATCTCAAAAATAGGTTTAGCGGTCTTGATCGAAAGGACGGATAGCAAAATTTCAAATATTTTTTTCTCATGTACTTACCTAATGGATGGTTAAAAGCTTTTGGCTAATGCATCAAGGAACTTGAAACAATTGTCATGTGTGCAGCGAGGTCATCAAAAGTCCGTGCGTAAGAATAAACGACTCAGCGTCCGCTGGTAGTAGGCTTACGGTGAGTTGCCTCATATTGCAATATGTGACCCCGAAGTTGCCATTTTGTTTCACATGAGTCAGACGGCATTTGGTTATGCCCCGGCAAGTGAGACGAGCAAACATTTCCGATCCACCTCATCGGTGAAATACGGCCGAACTCGCATTCCACACTCCACTTACTGATAGCGGTGTACCTTATAGGTTTAATTTATCTTGACTAGTCGACCTGCGTTTATATTTGTTGTATTATAATGCCCCAGTTTCAGTTATTCAAATTCATTGTCATTTGAACAAGCAAAGGCGACGAAACATGCGTCCTTATTTTGTTTGACTCAGAACTTTGTGAGTGAATGGGTTTGTGCACCTTTTACAAGACTACAGTTGATGGATTAAATGGATGTTCTGAATCAGTACAAGTACAGCAGATGATGTAGAAATGTTTGCAAGCACTTGAAACAACAGCGGATAATGTATAGATTATTGTGCTTCACTGAAGTTAATGTCCTTTTGGAGGTACATATCGCATTAACTATCTCTCTAAGTCTACGATGGATCGTGGAATTCAGTTTGGATCTCACCTGTGAGTTCTTAGCTTTTAAGGTTGTATTTGGGTTCGGATCACAGACTATCCTTCCGCGGCAATCCGAATGTTTAAACGTTTGTACCACCAGATAAAGGCGTCTATACATGCCAAGAAGGGCCAGAAAAACTGAACCGGCCGTCTTCTACAGATCCTATCGATCATCTCACCCGTTTAAACTGAATATGGAGTGTTCGCGGTTGATTTGGTGTTCGACGCTACAGTCCAACTTTCTGACGAAATACTTTCCTAACCTCAAGTTACATCATGGGCCATGCCATTAATATTAAACGTCTCCGTCCATCCATATGAATGCTCTCCTCGGTATCGCTCCGGCCGAAAATTTATAGGTAATGTCTGGAAAAGGACTTGGAGACCTAAACTCATGTTTTCTTCAGTTGTGCCTGATTAAGCCAGTCACGATGACCATCTCGAAGGGCCTCACTTTGAGTCGCCTCCGGGGGAGACACGTTAATACGCCGAAAGAGTACTCAGGTGGAGACTGTGAACATGGATTGTCTAAAGACTGCCGTTCTGGACGTTACTCCGTACATCCTCCTTAGGTCACTTATCCATGCTACTCCACTTCCTCCTAACGCTTCGCCTCATGTCCCCGCCTGTTCAATTCCTTTATAACACGTATAGTAGACGTTATTCACCCTTTCCACACTGTTTTTAGACTGGTTTCTGCCCTGCAAAACCACTTCATATCGCTCACTGTACTCTGACTGGGTTGTGACAGTCCGCTCTCTTGGATAGTAGACTTTCGCAGTATCTACCGCACTCTCCCCCTTTCTCCCAACCTGCGTTTATTGTCATGACAGAGTCAACAAGACTGCAAGTGGAAGAGAGCACATGTAGCTGACACCGCGAAAACCCGCACCTTAACGCACGCCATCCCGCCGGATCTGATCCCACTGAGTGTGTGTGTGCCATAGAGAGCACAGTAAGAAGGTTCCATTGCAGCTTATCAGCCCACCAGTCGACCACCCAATACAAAAGTACATAACTGAGCTGACTGAGTGGTCCGAGATAAAGTAGCAGTTGGCAAACCTACAAACCACGAATTTTAGCACACGATGGTAGTATCAAGGACGTCAGATTGTTTATATTGTGGAATGCGCTGAGAGGCAATCTTACTCCTACTACTCTATCCTGTGCTCCAGTTAACTGTTTGAGCCGGCCAACTAACTGATGTTGAGATTTGGGAGGTGACCGAAACGGCTGAGAACAGCTCGTCTGCGCGTGCCACACACGCGACTTGCCCCACAAACCACCGTTTTACGCGCGAGGGGGTAGACTGTCCTGATTTCACATGCAGCGGAGTAGTTCCATAGGGAAAGGGACCGAAAGGCAAGCTTCCCAATTACGTGAGAGGTGTCAGTGGTATGGAATGTTGCAGGTGCTTATGAGTGATGGACTGGCTTATAGGGGAATGTGCGGTGACGTAGCCTTGACTGCGGTGAGTTACCATTGGTTTTCATAGGGGCGCATATGACCGAATAGACCCATGCTGTGAATGAGTACGTGGACGGTGAATGCGGAGGCAGTAAGTGTATGTGAGGGCTCCTGGCACCGGTGCGCCGGTCGCAGATAGATGGATTCGCAAGTGTTCGACTAGGCCGATGCATGAGACGGATGTGCGATCAGGACAGGCTGGGACGGAGTTCATATCGCTGGAGGTGGTGCTGGTGATAGCGAGGTTGGTAGTTGACGGGATCGTGGGAGTGCTTTGATCGATGTCTGTAGTAGGAGCTGCGCTGGTCGTCGTCATCGTCGTCGTAGTGGAGTTTGTTGTACGACTGATGACAACGACGCTGATCGACGACAGCAGGGCACCAAGGTTGTGATCATCGGTGGTGAGAAAGGTTATCGTCCTGGACGCCGTGGGAATTGGAGCAGGGACGGGCGGAGGAGGCAGCACTTCGGATTGTCGGGCTGTTGGTGGATTTGTTCCGAAAATGTCGGAAAAGACGGATGCGCGCGCGGACTGTTTGCTGACAGCTCGGGAACGTCGTTAGGGGTTGGATGTCTGCAATGAGGGTCAGGAGCGTCCGAGATTAGCGAGTTTCCATTTCAACTTTGACAGCGGCGATCCCGTTGGCTGCAAAGGTGATTGCTTCAGTCCCCTTGCTCTTCTCCTGGCCTGTCCGTTCTGCGCGAGGTCTTCCCAGGACTTCGGGTGGCTTTGTAATTGCCTCAAGGAATTCTTTAAGTTATCCTTGTAACGATGGGTTTGACCATGTCGGCGGGCAGCCGTGGCAACATCCCTACCAAGGAGTCATTTTGGTAGTCGCTCATCGTCCATCCTCTCGGGATGGCTGTTCCATTGTAGCTGCAGTTGCCCTGGCATGGCGTGTGTATTGAGGATTCGGGTCCGTCATGAAGCTTCCGGGTCTGGGATTCTGTTCTGCCACCTTGGATTTAGTATCTGCCAAAGACAACTGAGGTGGAAGGGATTGAGTTCCCACGTTTGTTTCTAGTAGACTGTACAGGTCTTTGCATTACATTGTAGCGTTGTCAAGGTGATAGCTTTGTACATCCTGAGTTTTTTGTTGAGGTGGAGAACGTGGCGACGCTATGCGGTACTCCGAAGCCAGTCAAATGCCTAGTCAGCTTTGAAGATCTGGAGGTCGTAGATGGGCGGTCGAGGACATTTCTGAAGTGCTTGGTCTAGCGCTTCTGAATCTGCGATTTCTCTCCTTAGAAGTGTTATTTATTCGGAGTTGAGAGTTGGTGCGTTTCTTTTGAAAGTGAGACAGTAGACCGCCCTGACTAATGCGAGAACGTTCTTTGTTCCATTGCAGTCCGCATACTCCTTATGAATCATTTAGGTTAATTCAATCTCCGGCAGTCGTTGTTGCACGGGACGGCGATAACAGAAGCAAGTCGCTTTGTTGGCGTTGGTCTGGCGGTCAGTGGGGGCTTTGTGCAATCCGTGTTTTTCAGCGAGCGGATTTCTGATGTCTGCGTCGTTGTCGTCTAACCAGTTATGGTACTGAGAACGTGCACGTCTGAGGGTGGTCAAGGCAATGGAGCGGACAACATTTTGCAGTTAGTACAAGTGAGTCTGCGCGGTTGTTCTGTCGTCGGAAGTCTACAGTTCTTCTATGTATTGGGCTGGCTTTTTGATGAAATGTTTGCGGTAGGCAGAAAAATTCAACAGAACGAGGCGGTAATCGGTTCATCCGTCGACGCCCTATATAGCCTTTTTCATCGACACGTCCTGCTGATTTCGCCTCCGGACGAGAACGCCGTCCAGAGGCTGCTAGCGCCGTGGTTGGGGAGTGCATCCAGGTCGCCTTCTTCCGCGTCGGAACGCGGAAGATGTTGGTGATGACGAGGCGGTATTCTGCGCAGGTTCGCAAAAGAAGGAAACCGCTGACGTTGCAGCCGGCGATTCCGTGGGGACCCCGTACTTCCCTCCAGGCAGTGCGGCCTGTCCCGACGTGGACATTGAAGACGCCAGAGGCAATTAGTTTGTCCGCCTTTGGCCCTGTCACTAAGGGTTTGTGCGGATCCGGGCAGAATTGGGTGTTTGTCTCATCGGAGCTGATCATTAATGATTATGGCGAATTTGACTTCCCGTGGTGGCAGATCCAGTCTCATGAAGCTGTCGTTGACGCCCTGTGGCAGGCATGGCAGTCGTCGGACGATGTCGTTCCGGATGGCACAGGCGATGCCTGCGTCGAGCAGCTCCAGGAGAAGGTGCAGCCTGCGCCCAGCTCATCCAGTTGGCCCTGTTCTGAGAAATGGGCCTCGCCGAGAGCAGCGATGTCCATATTGTGGCGCGGTAGTTCTCGAGCGCCTAGCTCTGTCCTCCATTCCGACTGGTCGCTTCTTGGATTTTCTAAAAGATAAAAAACATTCCAGGCCGCCAGTGTGGATGGACGCACTCCAGCAGCCCGTGTAATTGGGTGGGGGCGATAGGAACGCCTGTTGTTTATTTGATTGTTTTGATCGTGATTCCCCTGTCTGCGATCCCCGTCTGCGTGCAGATGACATGATCCAAACACTTGTTTAGGGCACGTTTCCTGGTTCATTCTCACCTCGAGGGGGTAACCAGTGATACACTTAAATAGAGCTGCCTAACTTCACTGTGGGTCACGGCTTAATTTAGTGGGAGGCCGACCCGAGTTAGCCTGGGCCGCCTACGAGTTTGCATGTTGCACTTTACGTGGGACTATTTGAAGTGTAGGGGATGAGGGAATGGGAGGGAAGAGGGAGAGAAGGAACGGGGGTTGGAAGGAAAGGAAGGGGGAGGAATTGGAATGGGAAAAGAATTACTGAATGTGGGGTCAAGCGACACCGGATACTATCATCTGGTTTAGCCCGCCGATCGAGGCGGTTATCGGGGTGATGCCGCTAGGCCGAGCATAGCCAGTTAAGTACCGTGAACAGCAGTCAACATTTGCGTAATATGGCCTACAATCCCTGCACACCCTATACACCCCGAGCACACACAGGCCCTATCATGGGACAGGTCATATGACGATTTCTCAGTATATGCTTCTGCATACTGACTTGTCTTGACGGCTAGCGTTCCTTATTATCAGTTTTTACTTCGCTTTATTACTTCATATGTATGGTATCCACTACTCATAGATCCCGATTCCTCGTAAAGTAGCAGCGTGGCATGAAATTCTCTGAAATGTTTAATTATAGTCAACGTTTGCGCGGTAAAACAGAGTTTTTTGCAGAATTTAAGCCACTAAGATAAAAACGTAAAGGGGTTCAATATAAAACCTCCCATTTTTTAGAAGAGCATTTTGCACACTAAGTTCCATAAGATCAACTAGCGTTAGAACAAGTTGAAATACGTTTTGTTAGGCGTGCCAAATAGTAACGATTATTGTAAACTAACTTTAAAACTCCTACAGAATTTTAATGTTCCCCAGAAAATCAGGTGGTAGAATGTTTAATTTGAAAAAAATCCTCTTCCTAGATGCTTTATTTTCATATTATTAAAGAATTACGAGCGTAGACTTAACAACGCTAACCAATCAAATGTGAGCTGCATCTGTGATATACTAAGTCGACTGCTTATGGTAACTTATGTTCTTTTATCTTCGGTTTGCTCTTAATCTCTAACTCTTTATGTAAAGAGGATTTCGTGGTTTAAACACCATCGAGAATTTCTTACTTGCATTTTACGCATTCAATATCAATTTTAGCTAGGCAGGCATAAACGACAGAACGTCGCTGCAGCAGCCAAGTAAAGTCAGAATGGAAATTAAGTAACCGAATTCGGCAAAGACATTTTGGAACTACTGTCTTCCCAAGAACGACGTGGTCGAACGACATCTGATGCAGGAAAGAATTAAACAGTTTGAGAGCCATCCAATTATTCAAAGTAGAATTTTCTATGTCCCGCGATTTTTATTTGATAATACGAACTGTAACCATAGTTAGTCACACAGATCACGGCGACTCTATATATTACATTAGAAAACCGTCTCAAAATGACTTTTCTGGATAGACGTCATACTTTATAGTTTTCGTATGCCTCAGCTTCTCTGAAAAATTAATAAAAAAAAACAATTTCTTGTGGCTAATATGGGCAATGTCTGCCAGCGCTCCCCGAAGTAAAAATAGACTCTCGTCATGTCCTGATAACATCAACGGAAAGATGAAGCAGTAGGGCTGACTGTAACGTCAACCTGTTAATCCATATCTACGTCAAAATGAGGTATACGTGTAAAAGAAAATAAATACTTCTGAATTCTCGGGCGACAGAGCGCGAAAGTAATTAATTTTACAAATTTGGTTTAAGGACTTATTGTATAATAACGAGATAAAGATAAAACTCGTACGGATGATGAAAAAAATACACTTGACTGCTCTTTCTTCTGCGTATTACATATATGTATATGTAGTTTGCTGCTGATTGATTTTATGGAACCGACTTTGGCATACTAGAAGCTTGTGCAATTAGGTCACCCGGCTGAAAAGCACGATATAAGTGCGAGAATTCATAGGACATGCTAACCAAATTTATGTTTTTACTGATACTTTATAAGTAGGCCGGATTATGAAAATACTTAAAAACATAGTGCACAAGTGTATTCCTCCGGAATAGATCGGTTGGTAGACACCTCGAACTCGAATAAGTGGCGGTGGTTGATTTACCTAAGTTGCAGAGTTTTGATTTTAACTCACACTTGTGTCCGCTTGCCGTAGATCTCCGGCAAACATATTTAGCGAACAGCATAAATGTTCTCGAGTTTATCGTTGGTATAACAAATGCGTGCAAGCTTTTTTCTTTCACACCGGACTGTGATCACAAGCAGCTAGAAAGTTCTAAGAATTCTCTGGCTGCCCACCCGTTTTGGAGATAATAGTTTACACAGATGCAAGACCTTATGTCGAAAAATGGAAAGTTCCGGCGCTGAGACTCACAGTCAAAAGATAAGCCATCAAACAAGTGCCTAAAGCCTATTTTGTTGCTGCCTCCATTTCTGATGACTGACTTTTGTACGAGTTAGAAATCTCAGAAAAATGACCAAATGGTCCTGGTGCTTGACCAGTCTTCTCTACCTTTATTCATGCGTACACACTAAACCTGAACATTAACTCCCATTCGTGAAAAATGCCTGTGCGATGAGCTTCGCACGTACGGCCTCCATCAGCAAAACGTCATGCAAAAGACATTTCTAAGTAAGAAGCCTACTTGAGAACGTTTTTTTGCTCAAAAGTACTTTGATCGCAGACTTTGCTTTTGGAAAAGCATCTACTGTTGTGATGAGGTACTATTTTTAGACAAGCCTCTAATGTCGGCCCAGGTGGTCATACGTGGGGAGAACTTCCCATGAGAGCACACTCTATCAGCACCTGCTTTCACGAACTGTCGACGCCTGATTGTTTGGATAGCCACTAAATTCAGGAAGCGACCGACCTGGCGTTCAACAACGGCGACAAAAAATAACAAGATATTTTCCGACATCGCAAAGGATGCCTTCGGTTACAGCGTCATTCGTCGACGTCGGATGGACACCGTAATGTTGCAGGATGATGCCCCTGTTCACTGCTCAAAGAAGGTATGATTCCATTCCAGCTTACGATTATAATCTAATATTTTAGACCACAGCTAGCCGCCTCGTCTGCCATATTCGAAGCATCTTTATTCCCGCCAATAACCCGGAACTGAATCCATCGGAGGTCTTTTTGCATTTATCAAAAAGAATTGGAAAAGGTAAGAGAACATCTTTCAGTGCAGCAAAAGTTGGATTTTGTGCTTTCTAATTGCATAGACCAAACTACAATAGACAACTTAGTAGTCCCCATGGCCTCCCGCCTTACAGCGACTTTAGAAGCCAAAAGACAATCGGCAAAGTACTGATACGTGTATCTGTGACCGTTTTTCATCATTTTGCCGTTCTTTGACATTTTCCTTTTCTGCTGACAGTTATATTAGATCTCAAATAATTCACCTGTCATGAAGTCGCTTTTTGATTTGATGGTTCTCTGTAAAATAATTTTTTCCACAGTCAACAAATAACACAGTATAAATCAAAGTGTGCCTTGCAACAGACTAACTCTCAGCAGCTGTTGAAGACAAGTACTGTCACCTTATTTGTCGCTTTCCTAATTTCAGCTATTTGGAGAGCATCCAGACTTTGTGACAGACGAATGCACCAGTTAAATAATTTGTTTGGCCTATTCTTCCCCGTCGCGATTTATTGTCTGGGAAGACGGCTTCGACCTGCTTTTTTTGAATTTTGAACAAGGCAAAGGCGACAAAGCATGCAGAATTTGCTGACGTCATAAATTTCGAGACCTCTCATTCAGCTGCACACGGTCATTGCATAGTTATATGACAAGGCAAACTGTATTTATGAGTTTACATGTAGTTGCGGATGCAAGTACATTGGGCGCACGCAAAGGCGGTTGGCAGCTCGGTCAGCTGAACACATGCCGAAGTGGCTGCTTAAGGCGGAAAATAAGGTACCCAGGAGCTCAATCACAAAGCACCTACTGGACACGGGCCATACGGTGGACCCAATGGTTGCATTCAAGGTCCTGTTTCGGGCGACGACCGGGCGTCTCTTGCGCTTTGCAGAGGCCGCTGCAATACGGAGGAGGAAATCAGAACTCTGTAAGCAGCTGGAGCATGTGATAAACCTGGCACTGCCATGGTAATTATCGATTATGGACGAAACCCTGTTGCCATGCGCGCCTTCTCATTTCGCCCCCACCCGCCCCCCTCTTCCCGGCATGACTGAATGCTCCCCGCACGTTGCACTCTAAATCACGCCGCACAAGTTCTCTCATACTTGGATGACTTCTCTCCCCCTCCCCCCCCTCGCCATATGCACCCGCATACTAGACCCATGCTTCAGGTTACCTATCCCTTTTTATCTGTCTAGGTCGATCGTTGATTGAACAGTTTGCCTTGTCATATAACTATGCAATGACCGTGTGCAGCTGAATGAGAGGTCTCGAAATTTATGACGTTAGTAAATTCTGCATGCTTTGTCGCCTTTGCCTTGTTCAAATTTATCCCGGGAAAACATTGTTTCAATTTTTGAATTTTGACACATGATCCAGCCTGTGGCTTGGAAGATCCTATAAGACTGCGTCAGCAATAAACACAGAAGCAGGAAGGGCGTCTGTGGCTACTTGCAATCACACTGGCTAGCGTCGCCGCCTACCATGCCGCCTCCGGATGGCTTAACGTGCGTCACTCGACCTCCGCCGACCCCCCGACGCCAATCGATATTTCTCTCCAAGGGCTGGCTACAGCTGGACGATGTTCGAGCGCACTGATCTCGGTTGATGCTTACCTGGTGAGAGCGCTAGGTGCAATGGCTTGTGGTGCTACATGCAGTCCACTGTCTCAATAAAGTCTTGCCCATCTGGCTTCCCTGCCTACTGACTAGGGAACTCTCAAGTTGACGGCCATTGCAATTCGATAGGTCCATCAGTCACCTCATATGTTATTGTCGACTGCAAAAACAGACGCGTTGTATGGTTAAACGCAATACTTCGGAATTCTGAGGGTCTAGACATTTCAAAGTGTCTTTCTGTCTCATCTTATCTGGTTGTTATTCTATTGGGAATGCAAACAGTTGAAAGATGCAAAACGCCTTTAGTTTCTGTAATGTTAATGAGTCCGGACACTTTGATGTCTGGTAATAGCACTAACGAACGGATAATTAATTTCAGTCAGTAATGCATAAAAATCTTCGAAGGACTATCGAGTTTACGTGTGATCGTCCTCATAAATCAACGGAAAGTCACTTATGAGGTAGAAACCAGAGAACACATTTTAATAAATTGTTCGAGGCCATGGATAATTCAGGGCCGTAGAGAATAGTACAGGCTTAAAATGCAAACGAAGGGGTTACTAATTATCACAGTTTTTCAATTCACTTAAATTGTGAATGTGCCGAAACCAGTCCTCGGTGTGTGCTAGACATGTCCGGGCTTTCCTTTGATGATAACCCAAATAACAGTATGTGCCTGAAATTTTCTATGGAATGGTCCTTATAAATTAGTAAATACTGATCTTACTTCAAAAGTTCTTCCACTTTGAACATTCCCTCTGTCGGTAGACAGCCGCGGATGCCGGCGTTTATTTTAGTTCCTAACGTGATATTTCACTGAAGTTGGCTTGTTACTCCCTCTCTGTCCCTTTTTTCATTCCAGCCCCTGACGCCTGCGATGGAGCGATCAACGCCACCGCACCCATCTTCTTCCGCGAAAGGCCACTCGGTAATTAGCCCGTCTTTGCTCTCTCTCTCTCTCTCTCTCTCTCTCTCACTCACTCTCTCATTCACTCTCTCTCTCTCTCTCTCTCTCGTCCCCTACGGTAAATGCAATTCCTACGTTAAATATTCCACAATAATAGGCTAATCTTCCCTCCGACGTTATGGAAAAGAAAATCACTGGCCTACCAAATCTCATACTACTTTGAGCGCCCATCAGAAATGACGGGAGAGGCCATTATGCTTTATCCAGATTCACAAGGTGGATATTTCGCCACCTTCGGGTTTTAACTTCTTAGGATAAACAAACTTGAGTGCATTACCACTACAAAATATAGTTTCTCTAGGACGAGTGTTGTTTGATCCGAAACCTGGTACTCACTGATTATTGACCCATTTTCGGCCGGTAGTTAGAACTCCCACAAGATTTCCGATTGATAAATCTATAAACATTGGACACTTAGGCCTAGGATTCCAGGCAATACTTCGCGTGATCCGAGAGCCATATTCGTGTATAAGCTTGTTTTAATTATTATGTCATGACTTCCAGCACTTTCTGCTTGTGCACGTTTAACACATTGCTGAACCCACAGTAATCACTTCTGCCAAGGTATTCAGGAATACCCTGTTGCTTATGGATCTGCGACCACTAATGAATTAATAGCATTGCTGGCACAACTTGCTATTCTTTTCCAAAATGAATAAAACGATTATTGTTATTAACCTCACATTACCATTCAGGCATATTTAAGGGCTGTTAGACTCAAAGTTCTGATTTTAAGGGCAAATCGAGCAAGAACTCTTTGGCCATCAATGAGTCATCTGTCTTCGTTGTTATTTCAGTGTAGTAAAAATTAGGCAAAAATAAACTGTTGTGATATTTGGCGAGTCCACCTTGCGCGGCACGCACTGATTCCTCTCGCGAACAAACTTTAATGCACCGACATTTTCGGGAATAAAACGATAGCAAAACAGCAATAGCAAAATACTCATTTAGCCTAAGCCTTATAACTAAACATCTGCGGTCGCAAGAAAGATGCAAATGGTTTGCCTGTTCACCTCTGGGTCTGCAATCAACTTTATGACTGAGATGGTACAGACGGAAATAGGACACTTCCTATATTGTACAGTCTTTATGGACTGCGTTTCACATTCGAAGAATCTTAGAAGTACAAAATAGTCATCATAAGTTATAAAGTCGTAATGACGAGATGATTTAATTGGTATCAATGTTCCTGGAGGTCGACGTGCCGCAAAGATTTGAAAATCGACAATAATTGCACAGTCTCGTACATTTTTATGTCTAAATGGATGTGGAACTAGCGGTATGAAAGTTTTGTCCTGATGATTTGGCGTAGCGATAATCTAATGCAAATAGTCGCCTCGGGTTTACAACTTACCGTGTAAACTTTCGACCGTCTTGGTTCGTTGTAAGCAATAAGAAACAGTAACGAATGTTTTAGAGCCTTATGAAAGCCCGATAAACTTACAGGCTACTAGATCTAGATAGAAGCATTAATAGCGAAAAGTCGGGCACGAAAAAGAGGAAATTCAGGTGTCCTACTTGACCGTCGAGTCCTACCCAAAAATGAAGGCCAAATATTTTCTTTTGGATCTAAGGTGTAACATTTGCAGACCCTCGGGCCTTGCTTTATCTCTTTTTCAAAGGCAAATCTCTCATCATCAAGACGCTTGGTGTATTGTTTAGTTTTTTGATAACACGCCACTGATTCACTTTCGTCGTTGCAAATGCAAGGTGGGTTATAAATGTACAGTGACGATCCCGAACTCAGTTCTGACAGAATCATTTATTCATTGGCTTCTTCGCAGAAAGAATGACTACGTTCGAAAGGAAATGAATATTTAAAGAGGCTAGTACCTCTCCAAAGAACGACTGCAGGAAAGTAAAGTTACTGAAAAACCAATCGGTTAAATAATCTAAGGTAATACTTCGCCTCCAAAAGTTGGTGAGTCTGAGTCGAAAGATCCTTGGTTTCAACGATCACACTTCAGGATTTACGATCGAAGGCCGCCGGATAACGAGTGATGGGCTTTGCATGCTCATGAGATAGACGGCACCAGCTGCCAAACCTAAGCAGCGCCACCTCTGTTTGGCGATTGTGTCCTTTATCTTTTCCTGTATCATCGGATAGAGATCAATGTTGGACGGGCATTCGAGTTTAATCCATGGATGATCCAGCGCCATTGACAAAGTCATTCGTTCCGCTGGATCGACCTTCAGGAGACCCGCAACAAATGACTTCGCTGATTTAGATATATTATCCCAGTGTGGGTGATGAAAATGGTACACCCCAGACATTATCTGTTTCTTAATCTCCGCGTCATCCTGGTTAATAGAGTAGAATGGTGGATAGCCGCAGAGTAGGATGTAACAGACCACACCGATGCTCCAATTATCAACCTCTGGACCGTAACCTGCTTTTGTCAACTTGCTTTTCAGCAGCTCAGGCGCTGAATAATCCACCGTTCCGCAGTTTGTTAGCATTTTTTGTTCAAGTTCACGAGACAACCCAAAGTCAGTTATTAGGAGTTTCGAGTCATCCGATTCCGAATCGAAGAGAATATTTTCTGGTTTTATGTCACGATGCACGTAACCACGGTCGTGCATGTATTTTACCGCTCCTATAACCTGAGATATGACGTTAGCTGCATCCTTTTCAGTAAATTTTCCGCGTTTTATAATGCGGTCAAACAATTCTCCCCCCTCCGCCAACTGCATTGC
>CACRXP010000785.1:237261-289350 GCA_902702965.1 Spirometra erinaceieuropaei
GGGATTTGGACAGGAGTTACGAGGCAAAATCTAAAGACCATATTTCATTCTGCAATCTAAGAAGGTCGATGAACGTCACGTGGACGCATTCTAAGGGGTATTAGCTTGGCGCAGGCAATCGAGTACGGCCTTGTTTGTTACACCAACCCCACGGTGGTCCACGCGATAGACGCGCTGGAGCAACACGTGGCCCAGATCAGGGTCCGCATGCGTTATTTGATTACGCTCCCATAGCGAATGACAGACATGGGGAGTGTGATGGCCAGCCTAGACGCAGTCTCACGCTGCGTCGGCAACCTGTGCTCGGTCCCGCTTCCGATCCTCTTGACTCTATCTTGACACCAGCCCCGGTGGGTAGGGAGAGAGTGAGGTCAATGTCGAGCAAATTCTACCATCACTATAGCCTAATTCATGTTCAGGTCGCCACCTCTGCGCACACCACGCTGTGGGGTACACGGTGGTCATCATCGATAACGATGGTCGAACTGTCGTTTATCAAGACTGCCGGCAAATCAGCACCTCTCATCTACGTTCACAAAGTAACACTGCTCTTTTCACGAGTTACAAAGCTGGCTCGGTACGGTCTATACGGTAAGAATAAAAAAAACATTTCAGGAGTTCGTTAAGGTCACAAGTTAATTAAACAGCATAGTACCTAACACTGATCACATAGCCCTCCTTCGACTGACTAAGTTTGCATGTTGTTATTTATTCAGCTGTTGCGATCCACATTCTCCGGAAAACACCAAATAGGAGGATTATTGTCTACAGATCGCGCAGCTAGTGTTGCCAGCGCCAGTGGCCGCTGGGGTGGTCGGGGGGAGTTTGTGTGTTGACAATGATGCTTCATGTCGGGAAATTGAGTGTTTTATGCCGGCAGCCTTAATAGGTACGTCGGAACTAAGTTATAATTGCTCGTGTCCGGGGGATGGGTGCCGCATTACCCTCGAGCAGTCTCCTTGTGTTTAATTAATCCGTGTACGTTATTCAAGAAGTGATGCTCAGATCGGGGTGAATGAAGTCAGTAGAGTACCTACAAATCAACGTCTCTGAGATTAGCTTAAATGGCTTTAGGGTAGGAGCCTTCGTGATGGAATTAATTGGCTCTACGTTTTTCGAGCCTCTAACGAATGAGGGAGGGTGGTGCAGTGGTCGCTGCCGGCTCTAAAGCAGCAATGAAAGAAGGTACTGCATGGGGAATACGCTTGTAATATGGACACCCTGCTTTAGCAAAGTGTGAGCAATGGCATGAGAAAATGAAAGGATACTTCAAGGAGTACATGCACCAGCAGTTTGGCAGAATTGGGATTGAGACATGAGCCTGACGCATTAAAATTTGATATAATGTATAAGGTGACTTTTCCTGTTGAAAATCATTTCAACTGACGGGAACACGGGAGACTATGGGACAGTAAAACAACTAAATGCACGATAGAGTACCAATAGGACAAACTCGAAAAAACCAAGTGAGATGTTGACCAAGATTCTGAAATGTGATAACGATAAATAAAGGATTACTTAGGTGGGGTCGCACTAGTGATTACTGTGTAGAATAATCTCAAGTCACACCCGGCTGATGGCTTCTAAATGTGCGTCTTGCCGGCCGTCTGATGACTGGCATTTGTGCCAACGAACGGAGAAACAAAAAACGGATACCAACTGAGCATGAATTAAGGGATAACGGAAATCTCTGCCAGAGGGCAGGCTCAGTTGTTCCGTGGTCAGACACTGCGGATGGGACGCCACGAATATTCACTTGCAGATCGTATCTACATACATCCACCATTTTACTCGAAAGTATCATTTTTACCACCAACCGTCTTCTGTGTTTTCCTGCATTCCGTCAGCTTAATGTCCGGCGTGCTGCTCCATTCGTAAACTCCCTCATCAGCATCATTCCACCATGGCACGATCCATAGTATGCTGGCAGCTAATTGTGGTCCTTCACCCTACAATTGTCCATTTACAAATTTGAATGTATTGTATGCATTACATTAGAATGGTTAAGTGAGTGTAGGCTAATTTCAGCCGACTAGCCTACCTCTGCCACTGTTTTATTAGTCGCGTCAAGTCCGGGTAGCAGATCGTATGTCTGCAATCCTTACCATCAGATGAGGCGTTCGTCCGGTTTGTGATGCCAACCGCAAGTATGTCCTAGAGTTTCAAAACTTCCCATCAAAGGATTCAGAAGACCCTTTGGCGGACGAACGTGTGCTTTCGATAAATTCTCATCGGGCCAATAAATTTATGCGGAGCGATGTACAAGTAAAATACGCGAGGATGAGAGAACTCGATTAACGTTCATTTTTATGCGAACGGGGCGTGGGCATGGGGGAGGAGTGAATAGTCGGTGTCTTGTTCTATTTTTCTCTCTCTTTCTCCCCCTCGATGGGAATATGCAACGGCGCAAAAAGTATTTTCACCTAACACGTGCAGCTGCTAAGTACAAATTCCGCAATGCGGCAGAACAACAAAAACAAGACCAACAAAGCTAATCATTCATCAACGGAGGAAACAAATTTTTGGACATAGTTCCACTTTTACGCTCTGTGCGCCGAAAGCGTGAACGGCTTTTAGTGCCACTTCCCCTGAACAGTTCTGGCTAATGGCCAGTTTTGCAACAAAACAAAGCAAATGCGGTCTGGATTGTCATGACGGTTAGCGTGTAAGTCCGAAAGTTCTCTTTCTTGCCAAAAGACGGTGTGCTTACAGTTGTTTTCCGAAGTGTGCTAAGAGAGTTCCGGCCTTTCTGGTCAAATTACTTGTTTACAGAGCTGTGTAGACTGTACTGGTGATCGTGCACCGCACTTTTGCCGTCTTTATCTTTTAGTAAGTGCTTTAGAAGTATAGCCTGATGTTTGTATTTGAGGAGAAGAGGTCGTACCTTCGTCTTCTTTTAAAGTGAAACTTATGTTGATTCTTTGGAGAAATAAATGACCTTTGACCCTGGAGAGATGTTGAAATGTGTCAGCGCTTGGGCAGAAATCTCTCAGTTTTATTTCAATCATTATTAGTCCGGTCTTCATTCTGTGGTAATG
The DNA here is from genome assembly GCA_902702965.1 of Spirometra erinaceieuropaei. Taxonomy (NCBI): domain Eukaryota; kingdom Metazoa; phylum Platyhelminthes; class Cestoda; order Diphyllobothriidea; family Diphyllobothriidae; genus Spirometra; species Spirometra erinaceieuropaei. The sequence goes on from CACRXP010000785.1 coordinate 240,300, forward strand.
CTGTCTATATAAGCTGCTGATTGCCAATTCAGGCAGGATTACGTGGTCCAGGAAGAGTATTTCAATGAGTTCATCAAACATAACAGCTTTTCCTTACCTCATACTTTTTGATAAAAATTATGTATGAATCTGCCCTTCTTAGTTTATCGGCATACGTTTATTATATATGCTTTGACGGAAGACGCAGATCTGGACTAAATCCTGTCTAACGATTGTGCATAAAATTGGCTTATCACAGGAAATATTGATTCCCTTTGATGAATTCTAACGGAATTTTTTGGAACCGACGGTAAATTTTAAAGTCATGAGCATCTTCTGAAGTCGTTATTTAAATACTGGAACTCAAAAAGATCGACTGAGAAATTAGATCACGCCTTCGAAGAGGACCAGTTACTTTGTGACGTTTTGATAATGAACCGTAAATCTGGGCTTATTAGGTTCTGATATGGGCTATCTCTTGATGACTAGTCTAATGCTGCAGTCTTTGTCGATGTGTGCACAGCATGTATAACAGTTACTGGATTCGACATAACTATCATTTCTTGCCTCACGATAGTGGAAATCAAGTTTTCCTAATTTTTCCCCAAAGGTAAAGGAACTGTCGATTCTACTTCCTGTAGACCAACGTGTACATTGGTAGAAGGGAGCTCACCGATCGCGTTCATCTACCATTGTATATACCCATCGCAACCGACAGGAAAAGGATCCCGTGGCCCAGTGGTTAGAGGCGTTGGACTTCTAACCAACAGCCCGTGGGATCGAGCCCCGGTTGCTTCAGACCTCAGGGTTGGATATGGCTGGCTGACGACGGTTAACACGCCAATTTAGTAGGCAGAACAGCATTACCGACAAAGACCAGGGAGACAGTTTTGTCAGTAATCCTATTCCACTTATATCATGCGCCGCTGTGTGGCTGCCTGTTGTGCTCGAGATAGATACCTAGGGCACAGGCGGATGAGTGAGTTCGGTAAAAAGCGATCAGTGTACACCCCTCCACCACATTTGAGCATATTCAAACAGCAAAAGTTAGTGGAAAATACAGACTGATTAGACCTGTATAAAGAGACGATTTCAGATGGCGTATTCGAATAAGATGTAATCACCTCATTCAATTTGTTTGGAAGGATGTAGCTGGCTGAAGCTGGTTGGCTGAAGACACTCATAACCCAAATCCCTACTAGAGCGAGGAGGAAATAACATAAATATGGAAATTTATGGTGACAGGTCAAATTAAATTTTTTAATCCAGTCGCATATGCCAATTCTCATCTCAAAAATGGTAGAGATGATCATTGGCCCGCCGACGTACCGGAGGAGATATGACAGGAGCCATACCCGCTTGGACAAAGTGACTGCATTAATTATTTCAGAGTGGAGGGAGTGGACAGCACTAGTGACAGTCCGGTAAGAAAACTGTCTATGTAATATGACATGGACTATACAAGAAGAAGAGACACTGACAATTGGATAGAACACGCGGAGCATATGCATTGAAAGAGGACTATTTTTCAGACCAAAGTGAAGAAAACGGGAAAGGGGCTATGAGGGATACTGCAGAGAATATAAGTATTTGCATATCGATAGTTCGACCATCGCGGACGACGATGTCCGCCGTATGCCCCACGGCAGGGTGGGGTCACGGACGTCGACTTGCGCGTGAGTAAGTCTATAGTTATAGGAAACATATGTAACATTTACCACACTCCTTCATCTCTCAACCACCTGTGTCCGGTGTCAGGGCAGAGTCAGGAGGGCCGCATGCGAGATCGGATGCGGTGGCTAACAGGGCTGAACTCGTGCCTCGCAGGCCTATTGCACGCAAGATGAACCAAGTTTTCACACAAACGAGATAGGGACAGCTCCGTTCCCAACTTAGTGGAAGTGCCACAAGGGCCGCATTAAGAAGGACTCATTGCTGCCTAAAACTCCGACCTGAGAAGAAGACCGGGTTATCGTGTCAGTCAGCAGTCTTCCATGCCACGACCTTCGGTACAATGCGGTTGTTCGAAAGCGCGTTCGACTGTTTATACTGATGAAACTCCGCTGACAGTAGTAAGGACTGAGTGCCCAGGATCCAGCGCACTCTCGCTTCCGTTTTCCAGCCGCCAGTCCGCTGTCTGGACAGATCAGTCATCTGGTGTGGAGATTAGGCTCAATTGGCTGGCGCATCATGGACCTGCGCCCAGGTGTGTCACCACACCCCCATTTGTAGTATTTGTTCTGGGCGCGCAGTTCAAATGACGAGTACCCTGCCGCAGTATGTCCCCGATGTCTGTCCAATGCATCTACCGCGTGGCTCATTATATGGACACTACTTGCTTATTCTTAGATTAGAGACTGCGGATGCAAAGGGGATTGACACTTTGAATTTACCCTAAATCTTTGCGAATATAGTAAAAATGGGTTTTGGGATGCAGGGAAGGGGGACTGGATGATACGGTGACGGCAGGGTGCCGGAAAGATATTACCTGATTAGAAATAATGTCGAGGAATTCAGGATTGGTAAGTAGTCGCAATCGGAGAAACGCTGAACGGACTTTCAGTTGTTTGAATGAAAATCGTTTCTGACGAAAACGTTGAGCTTATGTGTAAGGACCCCTTAAGGGTTTGGAAAAGAAGCGTTCCTTTGGCAGGAAAACCAGCTACCTCATCATCAGGTAGTCCTGAAGCTACTTCAGATGATCGATGCGGAGCAAAGTCGGTTCCGAATACAAAGTTAACATTTCAAAAAGTTTGAAGGCATTAAATATAGGGCAAGTGTACGTCTGTTAAATCATATAACACTAGTTCAGGGAAAAGTAATCTGTTAACTATGGATAGATCCACCAGCGAGAGTCAATATTGAGCGTTTTGATTAAGAAGAAATAAAATATAAAGTGGTTAAATTGTTGGACTAGTGAGGAAACCTACCTGTGTGCGGTTGAAAATAAAAACCAACTCTCAGAAAACAGAGTATATCACAATAGTAGAGGCATATGAGGCGCGCCGAACCTCGCTTTTTAGGCAAATTGCAAGGACACCAACGAAATGAAACAGAGTGTCGTGATAGTGGCAAGGGCTTCAGAAGGGCGGACGAACAGGAAGTTGCCTAGAGATTTAAAGCCAAAATAAATAACCTTTACGGACAGGCGTGGTCCTGAAGGTACACTAAGCATCGGTCACCCTAAATTTCTTGGAAAACGGTTTACAAAGATCAGTTTAAACCGGTTTAAGCTCAGTAGGTCAGGGCTAAAGAAGGAGCTACTAGAAGCCATCAGACCCAGCATATTCTGAAATATGAAACCTTCGCAAATGCCTCTTAAATAATTTATTTTGACAGGGCAAGTGACTGACTGAGCCGATGCATGATGAGCATGTGCGGTAGTAATGTGATCAGGCCAAGCTGGTAACTCCAGGGTCGGTTGTGGTAGCGATAGCGTTACTCAGGCCGTGTCACATTCTTGAATTACACCACTTCTACCAACAGCCGGTGAGCGTCCGTTTCGTTGACTTCGCTGAACCGTTCGAATCCATGGAGCTTGAGTCCATACAGAGGATAATTAAGTTTGCGTGAACCTCTGTTGTGTCCAAGGTCTACATTGCTCTACCATCGCAAATGCCACCTCCACCACCATTACTGAAGTTCTTGTCCATAACCTCTCCCAAACTCTCAGTATTTTGTCTGGCATGAAACATGGCTGCATCCTAACACCCATCCTGTTCAATTACACCGTTGACCGGGACTCTACGCAGTTGTTGTGAACACTTGCCCCCAGATGACAGCTGAGTGACTTCGACTGCGCTGACGACATCACCTGTTGGCATTAAAGTTTAGTGGCTTTTAAAATGTAGAGTCATCAGTAAATGAGGTCATCAAGCTGGCCGGTATATATATCAATCCTGGGTTAACCGCGTTTACGGCTTGCGATTGTGACCACGAGAGTCGACTACTTGGTATTAAAAATTTCCAGCTCTGAGAGGTAGAGAGTTTCAAAGGTCTCTTGCGAAAGTTCCTCCAAATGAGCAGAGCAAGGAGGATACTATCAGTCTAATTGATGGTGATCGCGGTTTTCAGTTCCCTTAGACCCGTGCCGATATCTCCACCGTCAGCGAGGCCCGCGTTGACCGCATATTCTCCTGATCGGTCCTCCTGCATGGTCGCGAATGCTGGATAGAGCGTGCGGAAGACCAGCAAAAGTTAAGGTTTCAACATTGCTCTTCGTGGCCCATGTTTCGATAAAAGTACAGAAACTTGGTCTAGATTGAGTTTTTCCAGACTCGCAGTGATATAATCAGCTGAAAACTTCAGACCACACAGATAAGTTCAATATGATTTTTAGGGACGTTTTCCGTCGCTCACCCAGCGAGTCCAGCATTGCTGCTCAGGATAGGACACCACCGCCACCAAGCGGTCAAGTCGAAACCTTGTTTGGGAAGTCTCGCCGAGCCATGGGATGTTTTCTTGACCTTTGGAAGTCGGCCCCCTTATTAAAGAAGAGAGAGGATCGAACTACATACAATAGATGTGCTGACTCATGAAATGTGTTTTCGACTCGAAAAGAGTACTTAAGTAGTGTTGTAGTATTAATCACCATGCAGCACTATCCCATGATAATTCAGTTATCTCAAGATGCCGGCTTTTGGACGAACTCCTTTCCGATCGCCTGCAGAAATACACTGTAACAAGTGGCTACTAAAATAGCTTGAATTTCCCTCATTGATTTTCGATACCTTTATAGATCCAAATATATTTCATTAAGAAATGCGAAAAACTACTCATTATTTTACTCATTTGGTATAAATGACGTCTTCTTTAAACTTCTTGCATGCTGCTGTAGCATAGAACTTATTCCGCTACCGATTGTCCTGACTCGGCCTTCCTACCGGGCCCAGGGGATGGGGGAAAAAGAGTGCGGGAGGTGCCACGCGAGGCTGCTACCACTCCGATCTTAGTGCTCTTAAAACGGGCCACATGGTAAGTGCGCTGAACCAACACTAGGAGTAGGCCGGAGTCCGGAAGGCGTTATTGGGGATGCGCACCCATAGCAAATGCCAACTTTTGGGGTTTAGCAGCTGACCGAGTTGCTGCAGGCTAACGCCGCGCCAACTGTGATCAGTATCGTCCCTACATTTTTGTAATTTAAAATCCTGGTCGAGTGTTTGTTGTGGAGCAGAGGGTTTGGTGGTACACCTAGGCGCGGGTTTTTGTCGTGCCAGCCACCTACGTCCTCTCCCGCCTACGATCGTCTTGATTTGATCATGACGCCGGATCCAGATGGAGAGGGGGGAGAGTGCGGTAGGTGCCGCGCAAGTACACTATTACTACAAACTGATGTAAGCGGAAGTTGTCGTGCCTGCTCTCATCCTGTTATGGAGCACACGGTGGACATCGTCGAGACCGATGGTCAAACTGCCAATTCAAACTAATCTACGCGCATTTCACTGCCGCTGCGCTCAACAAGCTGTGAGACAAACGTTCAGCATGGTCGTTTTTAATGGCCAAAGTGACTTACTGAAGGATTAACCGCTTCTGTCTTTGTCATCAGTATTTTTGTATTCTCATTGCGACGTGGGATGCCTCAGACATCTATTGACCAAACGCTATCTCGGTTGCAGTTACGTCGGAATACTTACCAGACACAGAATATGAAATGAAGAGACAACTTTAAGTGGAATTGTTCACCGTCCTTAAAGCATTGTATTTCAGCTTTGTTTAAGGTCGTCCACATCGCATATTCGAAAGGGCCATTACCTGACATAAACCTATACTTGGATCTCTGTACATCACTCATTCCGAGCAGTGTAATTGCCATTTGTGACTTGCCGAAAGTAAACACATATTTAGTTGCAATCAGCCAACACTTCACTCTTCCTCCACTTTGGTAGTTAGGTGTACCGTAATATATCTGTCTTGAAAAATTAGTCTCAGTTCAAAACATTGACTTGCTTGTTACGTGAAAATAATGGTTGATTGGAACAGGGCCCTTTTGCAAATGTTTTTGCTACTTAATTTTGTGTAAACGAGGTTACTGGCCAGAAATAATAAACTTTTACTGCAGGCATTCAGTCGATTATGATTATCTTTTTTGAAAAGTCTCGATTTCACGGACCATCCATCTGTGAGAATTCCGCGACCTAAAAAAAGTCGAATCCCGCGACGGGAAGTTCAGGGCTCACGTACTGCTGGCGCTTTAATCGTCTGGATGTCCACCTGGGTAAAACTAAGTCGAGCTAGTGGATAACGCCTTTTTACAGTCGAATTTTCTCTTAAGCTATGGAAATCTTCTAAGCCAGCCTTCCATCTATTCCTTTATTCGAGTTGGGTGCTCGAAGTCAATTCCAGCATAGTTTGTTAATTACTTACGGTATAGACGTCTAAATTAACTGTTCCTCATATTCGGTTGTACAATGTATATTAATCCCAGTAATCTTTAAGGATTGGACCTAAGCAAACGAAGACGGTTTACGATAAAATAGTCACGGGATCATAGAATATTAGACAGCCCTGGCAGTCCATATTATCTTATTTTATTTTGTCCGACCATCACAATCGTATGCTAGTCTGAAGATGATTCGCTATAAAGAAAGCGACGTCCCTTGTTCTAATTGGCACCTTTCGGTTCACCAATAAGATGATTCGGGATTTTGTTACGTTAATATGATAAAGGCATCGCGAGAAGAAATTGTTTTTTTTTTTAATTCTGTGATCATGCAGAGCATGGACAGCCAGTTATAAATGCAGGGTTCGCAGCATTAGTTATTATTTCTGCATAAAGGTGTACCTTGACTATTTAAGATAATTTCTAAACCCAAGCATCACAAACCTGTACGCACTTTTCACATATTTTCTAAAGAATGCTAGCATGCTTTTAAATAAGTTGTCCTTGAGAAATTTCTTTATTTTCCATGTTTTTAAGGTCATTCGGCCATTATGTTTGATAAGTTGGAAGCCGTGTGCTTATAAAAGGCATAAGCTTCCTCGCATTACTAGAAACACCAAAAAGTTGCAGCTTCCAAAACTGCTCAGCGGCGCTGTAGGAAAATGTCGCCAAAGCTGGACATATTACCAATAAATAACACTTCCGACGTACGCAGGGCTGATCGAAACATCTTACCTTAGGTTCGATTTCATGCATCCGTTCGGATCGGGAGAGTCGAGACACGACTTTACTGTCAGAAATCAAAACATGCCATTCAAAACAGGCTACTACCTCGGGTATATCAATATAATTAATTTTCCTTGGGAGCAAATTTCTAAGATTCGGTCAATTCTGAATGAATGGCACTGCCGATTACAACCCACAAAAGAAATTGTAATTAATAGTTCATATGCGTGTTGCTCCTCGTTCAAAGTATAAAATAAGGGTATAGTGATCAAAAGACATTTTGGTTTCCTCTGGTTGTCGATATGATGCTTTATTTTAACAAAAGGTAGAACTTTAGTTTTTGGCCATCAGGATCACAGCCAAGAGCTATCGCATGCATACTTTCACTATTAACAAGCATCTATTCCACTACTCAGTCGAATGACACTAATACTATCATGTCACATTGAGACGTAATTTAGAAGTCGTAACACCACAGTCACGACATCTCGCTGTCGATTCTATTAAGTGAAATCAGTCATATTGACTTATAACATGTTTTTTTACTCTTCAATCCTATTCGACTGATTCCGGCAAAGTTTTCAAAATAACTACAAATGCGTACTTGGTCCTCCAGTGATGGCAGTACTTTAACTGAATTTACGCTAAGAGAATGAGTTCAAAACTTCCCACTCAGAACCGGGTTCCAGTCAAGTTATCATTAATTGAAAACATAAGATACAGTTCGACCTGGAGGTCTAGTCACTGAGTATGAGTTGCAGAACACTAATAATCAGCAAAATATGAACTCTATAGGTGCGTTTATTCTTGCATATTTGAAAAGCATGAAGACGAGAAGAATTAATGGATAGAAATAAAGAAGTCCCCAACGTTTATAACACGACCAGTAGGGTGCAGACAGACTTTTTATACGTGTTTGCCTAAAATAAGAGGGGAGTTGGTCGAGCTAATGCAAAAAAGACCGGATAAATTAGGTTAATCCTAGGTGTGAAAATACTGGGTGTGATTTTTCATACAGTGAGGTGTAATATACGATAGATAACGTATTGTGTGAAGGCTAGTTTGCATTTAGTAGAGTGTGAGAAGCCTGCATTGTTATGATTTTTCGATGGCCCGTTGAATTCGACACTTCATTGGAAAATACAAACTTCTAAGTAGCCGTACGAAGTGAACTTAGTGCGAACCAAGCGTGACATCTCTTGGAGTTCGTGTGATATTTTGGTAAAATATTCCCATTAATTTGGACTGTGAGACTTATAAGCCAAAATATCACTTGCTAGTGACAATTGTCAGGGGCGATATGGACACTTTAACCCACATCAGCAAGTTATCTTCGCTTGACCCATCCAAAAGACTTGTAACTTACTGGTATAGAGCTGGTCAATTATAAAAATATTATTGTTTTCCCGTTTGCGGTAGCTTTTCGTGAAAACCAGCCAGGTTGGATGAAAGTGTTATTGACTTTGTGAAGAGGGGTCAATCACCTGCCAACGATTTAGCAAGGTACAACAAATCAGAAGGATGACACAAGGAAACTCAGCATTTTAATTAAAAACTTGCTCTAACATTTTAAGTATTACAAGCCTTGATGTCTGTAATCAATCAGACTATCGATATTCTACCAGCATGGTGAACAACATCCGTCCACTTTGACGGAACGTCTCGCCTAATGCAGAATGCGTGCTCAGTTTCTGCATCACTGGAGCATTTCTGCGCAGCAAAGAAGATCAAACTACGATGTATTTTGAGACAGCAGGTGATTCTAAAGCTGGGCTTAACATTAAACCGCTTATGCGTTACGAGATGTCAAGCACCTTAAAAATATTGGGACTTTGGAATAAATTTCAGTAAAGGCTGTACTATGCTGGCTAGTCGAGAGCGGTCACCAAGTAAAATCACGATCACTGAACTGTCTTCTAACTACATTTCACTTTTCCTAGTACAAATTACACGTATTTGCCTGATATTAAGCTGCACTGGATGATTTGGCAGTTGAAGTTCAATGATCTTCCTGTTGTCCGTAAATTATTCCGATTCGGCTAACATACAGCATATGTGCTAACTCATGAAATGTCAACCAAAATTTCGAAATGCGTTGTTGTTTCGAAAAGATAAATTAAGTAGTGTTGTAAAACTAATCATGATGCAGCATAAATCTATAGTGATCCAGTTACCTCAGGGTGTCTTATTTCGAAAGAACTTATTTTCAACTACATGCAAGATCTATACTCTGCAAAAAATGAGCACTTAAGTAGTATGACATTTTCTCAATGATTTTCGATGCCCTTGAAAATTCAATTATATTTCATGGAAAACATGCATAACAATATTCATTCTTCTACTTATCTGGTTGAAAATCACGTTTTCAAAATTAGACACCCTGAGGTAACTGGATCATTATAGATTTATGCTGCATCATGATTAGTTTTACAACACTACTTAATTTATCTTTTCGAAACGACAACGCATTTCGAAATTTTGGTTGACATTTCAAGTGTTAGCACATCTACTGTACATATTTATGCAGCAAAACATATCCACATAGCATGTACCTATGCATTTGCAAATGCGTATTTAATACACTATTTTGTCTCAAAAGCGGATCGAAAATGAGCGAAAAAATCGGTGATGTGGACAGTTCTCTTGAGGATAAGGTCGAGGCTGCGAGCTCGGACAGCGATGTCCTTTCTTTAGGTGAGGAGAGGACGATATTGGAACGAACTGCCCAGTCGACCAGCAACAGATCGGGTCGTCGGTAAAAAGATGTCCTTCTGCTCATTCTGCATATCTATTTAGCTATTTATTTGATTATTACTATTATATAGACTTGTTATTTTAATATCATATATATCGTAGCCTTTTGGAAGAGGTGACTCTTTGAAAAAGCAGCACACACGGTCTAATTTTGGAAGAAATAACATCGTAGTATGGTGCTCTAGCAACCGAACCAAGGGTTGTTGTTAGAGCTACAAACATGCAAGAGTCACTGTTCTCCGTTATTTTTCAAGTGAAAGTTCACCATTGCGTATTAGTTTCCACTAAATTTTAAATTCACCGGTTTCATTTTGCGGGGGGAGATAACTTATATTCTGGCGGACTTTGCAAACAATAAATATCCAGTTTCGCCTAAGAAGGATATGAATTATAAAAATGTATTCCATTGCTTTTGAAGAAGATTACAAGTAAAGGTTTACTCAACTCCAAGTTTGTCTGTTTTAGACAATCTTCCCTGGATGAATATTTACGCGAATCAAAGCCTGTTAGTCGCCCATTTTCTACGAAAGAAACTTTTTGCCATTAATGTTTTCAGAGTTTTTGTTAATTTTGACAAATTACTGGACTGTACTTGAAATAATGCCTAGAGGTTTCTAAATTTTTACTGTTTAAAGATAATTTTTTCTCCGCTTTTTGAGCATGAATAGAAAGCCATAAAACATCAAACATTTTGAGAGACTAACGAATACCTCTTTATTATTTAGCCTTGTGCATAAGACATCACTTACCTAATTTTAAGCCAAAGGGAGGTTTTTCAAATAATACAGAAAATCTTACTAAACGTTTCGCACCTCCAAATGTATTACATTTGTTCTGAACAAGATACAGTTAACGAAAATCGAACGCATTACTTTTATAGGGAATTGAGAATTATTTGCTTAAATCCAAGGAATCCCTTCACGAAAAACTTGAGAAGGTAAGTTGTAAATTTCATATCGCTATATTCAATCATTCATTTTATGTTTGGCTTATGAAACAGCGATCTTTAAGTCTCCTTGCGCAACGGAATGTGCTGTAATCGTCAAATTTAGGCTCGTGAATCTTGAATACGTTTGGGTTTAAGACCCTTGTACATTTTCGTAAAGTTACACGTCAAATTAATTATACAAATCAAGTTTTGCGAGCACGAACGTGGAAAAGTAAAACATCAAAACTGGCTGTCAGAGTAATCAAGTAAACGGTAGTTGAAATAAAAGGGGCAGACTGTTTTGATTATCTACAAGATTCTTTCGTTTAAAGTCCCTTCCATCTGGCAAGATCCGATTGCTAAAAATTCCTGGCCTTTGATTCAACATTTAATAAAACGGAAATTTCTGTGCGTTAACATCAGCCAAATATTTGTCATTTAATATGCTAATTTGCCCCAGGTAACTAATGTTAGAGGTATTTTAACTAACATGAATTAGTCTGTTAAGTTCAAAAGTTCGCTGACAGAAGTAACCACAAACAGGTTTCTTCAATACACATAATGAAATTCTCAAGCTACAGCAATGCATTAACGTAAATAACCCTCGACCGACCTCGAAGTTCAAAGCTGAGTCGAAATAAATACATACAGTGGGGAAAAAAGATAATTTAAACGTGCAAGTTAGATCTTAGATCTTCCAGACCCATGTGCTGCTAAGTAAACATTCGGATATCGATGGAACCCAGGAATAACTATACTAGCAAACTCAACAGTGTATGCGGCGGTCGGTCTCTCTGAGTAATAAACTGCAACTCTAGGCTGTTAATAGCTAAAAGAGTATTACACTACTTTAGATCCGGCGAGGACTTGGACAGACTCTTTAAAAGGGCTCTTCAGCAATGTTTACAAGATACTTAACAACTAGACTTTAAAGGATTTGCGTAGGCGTCAGCCACAATTTTCTGTAAGCACAATGGAGCGACAAATCATATAAATTTATTCGTTAAACATCCTCTTCTAATGAAATCGTGTTTTATGCCAGTATATTTCGAAGAGTAAGTACATATCTTGCATTGAGACTGAGAAAAAATTTGGATAACGGCATAGCCGCTTTCCTGTTAGGAAATGAGAGATATACTCATTTTATCAAAGCGACCCTTCCGCACTGCATAGTAGCCAGTCCAAGTGAGTCTTTCAAAACACTAGACAAATAGTAAAAGATCCTTGGTTAACTAAAAATTCAAAATAAATGTTTTAAGTGCCATTCCGTTGGTTAGAAATAGCAATTTACCTAAGGAAACGAACAGACCACCGTCAAATGAGAAGACTTAATTTTTAGAAGTTTATTTATTACCTTTTGGCCAAAAATAGGTAAACAGGACAGTATAACCATAGTAACTTTTACAAAATGTTCTTTATACGCATGATAAGCGTACAAACCACACAAATTAGCGTTATGTTAAGTATAGTGCACAGTCAAGTGCGTAATGTATGATTATGTGCCTCACAAGCGTTCGACGAGAATCTGATATAGGACGTCAAGGCCGGCAAACATACGCTTTAAATTATTCATCGTCAAGCCTGTACGGTAATATATGCGAGAGTAGAGCAGCAAAAGTTAAACATTCGATAAAAGTCGGTATGGGGGAGAGAGGGTTGAGGGGCGTTCAGAAGTCATGGGTCAGAGTCTAGTTCCGTCAGTGGTTTAGGGAGAGGAGGGAAAAGATGTATGCCAATAAGCTCTTTTGTTTCATAGCTGTAACGCGAGGTGGCAGGCATGAACACAAATGTCTGGTCTGTCTTTGCCTAGAGGAGCCTTATCACTTGTACAAAAGCTTTATGCGAGCACAAGGTCGGGTTGATTGGCCACATGGCCACAGCCTCTGCGTCGCAAGTATCCGCTGACACAAGAACTTGGAGTGTCTCGCTGACACTTTATACATACTCGGTTGGTGTATACCCGGTGGCCGCTGTCAAACAAGTGAGCCACGATTGCGTTAGAGATGTACGTTTCTGCACCTTGATTTAGCCGGGCAGGATTGTGCTCTCGCATCCGCTTGCTAGGCGCCTGGTTGTTCGACCAATATAGCCTACCTCACAGGAGCAAGTGAAGGCGTAGATGCACATCGAAGAGGTTTTAACAGGCGGTCTATCCTTACCTTCAAGGCGAAGAAATGAAGTTCTTGTGCATACTAGTCATGTCCGAGCCGCTGGGTACGTGCGCCCGATAAAAGCGTTTAACGACGATGTAGCGGTTCGCTCGCCGACATTGTGAGAAATAACTCTTTCTTCTCAGTCGTCGAAATTTCAGATTTTGGAGGGCGATCTTCCATATATTTGTTGATAAAACTTCCAGGATAGCAGTTTTCCCTCAGTGTTTTGTATAGTCGCGAGTTCATTCTCAAGCGCATCTGGTGTGCATATTCCCCTGGCTCGGTTTGTGAGGCAGCAGACCAAGCCCCATTTCAGGCTTAACGGGACAAAACTGTGGACATTTATGTATTGCCCTGTCCATAATTTCTTACGATATTCACTTCTGATTTTTCCATCCGTCATTCGATTAAGTATGACGTCCAGAACGGGGAGACCCTTTTCGTTCTCTGTTTCGAAGGTAAAGGTCAACGCTGAGTGAACCTGATTCACTTTATACAGTATAATGTTCACATCATCTTTTCATCCGCTATTCAAAAATGTCGAATAAAAGCCAATTCTCCGCTGCCCTTAATGGAACATTTAAAAGGCGCGAGGCCGAAGTTTTTCAGACTGAATTTATGGTTTATTGTCATCACCTTGCATTAGTTTAGTTGGCTTTCGAGTATGTGTGGTAGACAACATATACAGCAGGTCAATGGCATCCGAAAACTTCACCCACTTTAATGACGAGCGAGTGAAATGTCCAAATTTCTAAGGCGCGTCGAAGATCACCACTGTCTTCCTTGATTTTGCAATTTAACCTTCAGTTTTAGCAAATTAACTTCCGACTATTACCAATGAGATACAAAAAGCATACCAGCATTGAAGTTTTCACCTAAACTTGTCTACTTAGAAGCATGTTCACATTACTATTCACAGGTAAAAGAATATGAAACTGAACATCAACTGATAGTAAGTTATTTATGTTTAATATCAACGTCATTGGATAGAATGGTTTGAATTTTTAATCCTACGGTCTTAGATTAGGTTGCAATAAAAAAAACAATCTAACATCTCAATGCCTTGAAAACGCAAATAATGTGTTGCCACGTCAGTGACACTTTTAAACATCATTTCTCTATTGACTTAAATTTATCCTTTTATCTTTTTTCTTAGGCCGCAAAACCGCCTTTGGCATTATAACATCCTAGATTTTAAGTACTTTTATTTAAATATAATGAAATGTTTTCAATGTGAAAAGTATGTCTCTGAGGTTAACTCTCTAGATTCAATAGAACAGTCTAATCGGAAGATTATAGTAAAAGATAAGGACCTAATCGAGTTTCGAATCTGGCTTACTTATTATTTTTACTGTCATAAATTTGGCGTACGATCTCGTGAGAAGGCTCAAAGCATAAAGAAGTTTGGCTGAACTGCTTAAACAACCTTTTAATTATAGTAGAACTCACATATCGAATTTATAGAGAATCAATACTTGCGAAACGTTTAAATACTTTGTAATGGAAACCTTTAAATTTAAACGGAAGTGCGTTACGCAAATTATATTAATTTGTTCAAATTACCGTACACGTAGGCGTACTGGTGTTTATTTTACAGGCCACCATTGTAACCTATAGCCTTTTTATTTCAGATGTCCTTTCTGTACACACGGAAATGTTCGAAATGTAATGAAACCAACTAATAAACTTGTCCATATTCATGACTGCTGTAAAGAACTCAGGAGAATTTTAATTAAAATTGGGCAAGTAGCATTCGGTATCACATGCGAATTGTAGCAGATAACGGATATACGACAGACCTAATAGGATGTAAGCCCAATTAAGTCAGAATCAATAAAAACATAGGCATCTAATAAGCAGTAAACAACCTTTCACCTTGAACCAAAATGTTGGAATGCAAATCAAACTTAAGGCTGGGCGTAAACCTATCAAAAGATCCGATCCAGACATAATTCCCTATTTAAATACGCTTGAAAGTCGTTTTGGAATATTCACTCGACGATTCACGATTATCTGACCTTCCTACGCAGCACTTTTATAACGGATAAGCGCCAGTCGGAGCTACCTCAGTATGGCGTGGATACTGGCAATTCCGGTTTGACTATAGAAGATTACAAGAGTGCCATCAACAGATGTTATTTCTGGCAAATATGCTTGCGTATCAACTTTGTGTATTTAAGCATACTTTTTTGAAACTTTCCGACGGATGAGTTACCCTAAACTGTTTTCTCTGTTATAGACTGAAGATGATTATGCATCTGTCAGGGAAAGAAAACGATTAGAGGTACCACTTCTGGCAATAATAAGGCTTTTGTTATGCTCTTATACTGATGTTTCTTATTTTAAACATAGTTGACTAACTTGGAAGTTGAAACAATATCTGTTCTTATCATAACCATCACTATTACATAACTAGTTTGTCGTCCATGTGACGTTTATAATTCAATGAAAGCTCATAGTAGCACATTAATGATAATGGCTAATGTTTACTTAACGGAAAAACGTTATTTATGCATGGTCGTTTATAAATTAGTTTTAGACCCTTGCAAGGTACAGAATATCCCACATTTAAAGCAAAATAAACTGTCTACTTTGAACTTATCGTTTGTACCTTTTAGATTTGTTTGGCGCGAACGAAAAGGAATGAGGTACGAGTTATGCACGAATTAAGAAATGGAAATTTGGGAAGCTGTTGATTAACTATGTGCCTCAAGTTCGGAATAGCCGTTTTTGTTTTTTTTTAAATTTATTTATATCGTAAACATTTAATGAAAATGTGCAATACTATTGAGTTACTATTACGTGGCAAACTAGCTCAAATGTCTTGGCAGAACAGTTCATTAGGAGAGTCATTAGGAGAGGAGTTTATCATACTGACAGCACAGGTACTAGCTAAAAGCCAAGACACGCACGTTTCGGGCTCTCGTGCAGCTGTGTGACTGCCTGTTTGCAGCTCGCAAATATTTCATGGTTATTCCGCAGAAGCCGATGGAGTGAAGCTCGAATACTCATATATCAACTTCCGGATTGGGGCTAAAAAGCTTCGTTCTGAAGGAGATACTCCATGTTCACATATCAATTTCTTCGAAAATTGTACGACGTAGATGTACGTGTGTTATGGAAGTCTTACTCTGTCTGTTCTTCAGTTATACAACTAATACCACTGTTAAAAACGATCGCGTTTTATAATATTTGTAATTATCGAAGTTTATTTTCGTGGTGACATAGAAAAACCCTCAGGGTCATTTTTAAAAAAAATACTTCCAAGTTCACAGCTTAAGACTTCTCCGGAAAACATCAGTGGGCATCTAGCAAAATTATAATACTCCACTCCTAAAATATATCTCAATTTCTCCATTCCCACTCGCTTTTTCAGTTACTATTCAGGAAAAGTGTGCAATGCCAATTGCTAACATTTAAAAATGCCTTCATCAGCCGACAATATTTCCCTTAATTTAATACCGTAAGACGGGGAAATAGTTTTTGAAATAAAATAATGATAATATAAGATGGCTATTGTTCCTTGCAGAGCCCAGCTACTGGAAAAAATATATCAGGCCACTGTTATGTAGTGCCCTAACAGACGAAGTTAATTCCTATTCGATAAGCACGGGTAGAGCAGCACCAAGAGGCAATAATAGCCAGTCATTTTCCCTAAAAGCATTTAAAAGTTTCCTATCTTTCTTTGGATATGTAGAATCTTTATATCAGAGTCTATTGGATTTCATTTACTTTTGGTTCACATTTTTGTTAATGTTGGGGCCCATTCGTATGACTTCGTTCCCACATGCGGATAACGCTTAGTTTGAATTCTGTACCGGAAGACTGCGTACTGATTTCTCAAAGGTAGGCAAACATCGGATTCGCTGCGCTCTTTTTGTAGGAAAAGCAACGGGAATCCACTGCTCGGGAAGTATGCGAAAGGAGAAAATCTTCTAGATTACCGACGTCTCACCGAAAAGGCCTGGGTGTTCTTACAAGAGAGAAGAAAGCACGTCTCAAAGCAAGTGATCTCCCATATTGCTAAATAAAAGCAAAACTGTGGCTAACTTACCTAACAGCATTATCTTCTCTTTCGATAATTTTTCTTCCGAAAGGCGAAGTAACCAAAGGTGACACCTCGGTTTGCTGCAGTGTGCTTTAAAATAAGGTTAAATGCATGGGCTCCCCAAGATTACTAAAAGATTTTACACACTTGGCGAAAGCTAGAATGAAGGTTTTCGGCTCCTTTTGATTGCACCCGTTTTGAAAATAGTTTTTGTGCACTGTATGACGACATATTTCATTGATAATAACAGTTAACGACCTAAACCCAGCAAAAGGATTCAAGAGAGCTTTCTAAACTAAAAGCGACCTTCTGAATTGAAGCCTCCCGAGAGGACAGATACACGGTGCTTAACACAGTCTCCATAACTTTTCAATATTACTGTTGCTTTCTAGGCAGTAAATACAAGCTTCGTGTTGTTTGTTTTATGCATGGCCCAAGTACGCGTCTTAGCTAGCTGCTCCCCATAAGAGACTGAATTTTCTAAAAATGAATATATTGGAGGTCCACTTGCATCTTATTTATTCAGTTAAGTTAGTCTACGTAGAATACGGTTTGACCATATTAGCCATAAATTCTGGGACTGATAATAAGATATACACTGTCATTGTGTGCTTTGGAGAGAGAAATGTCTCGTAAAGATTTACGACCATTACTTAGTGTGAAAACAAGTTGTGAATATTGCTTTGAATCTACGACATAAACGCTGATGGTTAACTGTTTGAAAAACCGTTTCGCTTTTTCTTAATCTAGCAAATGATTTTTCAAAGGGCAAAGGATAATTTGCGCAAGGAGCAGCGGGAGTTGTTGATAGCAAAGGAAACCTACCTGCAGAAGATGTGTCCACCCGTCGATTTTGGAGAATTGGATGATGGTAGGTACAGAAATTATGCAGATTGTTATTGCGCCTGGTTTCTGCGAGAGGCTCATATGCTCCATTTAGGCACCTAGACTAGCAAAGTGCTCAGCAACTTCCGTTATGCATGGAAAATGGCACTAGTGTTCAAACGAGTTAAAACCACTTTCGATTTGCGATTAGAGCAAAATAAGTTACGGTCATTGCTCGAAAGCGAAATTAAAGTACCGTATACACTCTAAACAGGAAAACGCTAGATTTTAAGGGACCAAGGACTTGTGAGAGAGAAACTTGGAGTTTTGTGTGCTATGCAAAGCAGAAAAAGTATACATCGAACTTTTCAGCAAAGGTGTCAAAACTGCTCTCAGTTACCAAAGTTGGCTTGTATTATTACGTTGCGTTTGGGATCTTAAAGTACCATAGCTGTCCAAAAATGCGCATTTGTATAGGTTTCATGACAGTGGGGTGTCCGCTATCCTTAAATCTCCAAAAGCAGCTGGCGTCCGTTTTGGGAACGCTTCAGTGTATTTTAGTACAAATTAAAGAAAATCCTTAACCCCTGCAATAAACATAACAAATATAGTCAAATCTACGCAAAATTGTTTCTGATTTTTTGAAATTGTAAATTCCAGTAACAGAGGCAAATGGAAGTCATTTGTGGATGCTTATGAAAATGCATTTCAAAACCTTGAGAAACGGACTATGACCTATACCTAATAACATATATTGGCAGTCAGCTTCTATAAATGTTTATATGGACTGAATACTTCGTGTCCTTATAAGATCATGTCAGCATATGTGAAGTTTTGGAAAAAGTAGAAAACGACTTTTTATATACAGCTCAGCCAAAAGGCAATAATTATTTGTCGTTTCGGGATCCAGATCGTTGGAAAGCCTCATTCAATTTTGGTCAAGTATTATAGGCTATACGTCATAAGGGTTACGATTTAAATCTTTTTTTCTACCCTTGCTAAAGAGAAAACTTGGCCTAATGACGGCGAAAGTTCGAGTCCTAAGTGCGTGTATAAGTGAAGAAGAATAATGGTCGAACATTGGAACATTCTGTTTATTGTTCTGAGCTTTCGAACGCGCGTCGCAGTCCATCGTCAGGGCTAGTTACTGGGTTACTTAATTGTCAGCCTCCAGCTAAGGATTAATAAAAGGAGTTCGAGCCAGTGTGTTTATAATTAACAAACCAAAGGCAAAAAGAGTCGGTTTACGAGTAGCAAAGGATTTATTCAGTTTCTTTTTTGACAGAGGCAACTGAAGCTGATTTACGCTTCCAAACTTAAAAATATGATGTATGTATGAAATTTAAAGACAAAACAGGTGTACACCTCCTTTCAGTTGCCTTCAAAATTCACACTCCGAAGAATGATTGCTTGCAAAGTATGCGTTTCTGCTATTACATTCCGACGTCCTCATAAATTCAGTATGTTTGTTTAAAAAAAACATGCATAGACAACTTCCTTGTACCCGTTTGTAGTCAATCATGTTTGCTCCACACTTTATATTCCAAGAAGGGTATCTTTAGGTTTTAATAAAGTTTCTAATTATGTGATTTTCGGAGGGCTTCGTGTCTTTGCTTTTATTAATGCTCCCAATGAAGTATACGACATAGCACATATCTATTTCAAAATTTTATAAGCTGTACGCGGAATCGTTTCGATGACATAGGGCAATACGCGATTTTCCTCACGCAGAAAAGGTACAACTTTTAGACTGGCAATTTTAATTAAAAAAACAGGCAATGCTATTTAATCGAAAACGTATTCCAGAATTTCAGTTAAACGTTCTTGGGCTCGTTTGCTAAATATAATCGTTAGCAACCACTAAATCTGGGTTTTAAAATACATAGATCTCTTTCAGCTGGCTAATTTGAATTTTGACGCAAATTCCCGTAGCCCATATCCATCTGGTTAACTGAGAGTGAGACAGAAATTTGCATAATACTACTGGTAGTTTTGTGTCACTAGTCCCTAAACTCCAAAATCCCCACAAATGTACAGTTCAGACGTTTGTAAGTTAACAAATGGCATAGTACGACACAAACATAGGAATTCATGGTAATACAGGTGGTCTTGAGCAAACTGTATGAGGGCTAAATATTTTCTAATCATAATCATAACCGAAAACTTTACATTAGTGCAAACGAGAGACCTTGGAACTAGCTTTTTTCTCCGGAAATTAGGGCAAGGTTCCCAAAATAGTCGGATTCTTGTTTAGGTCGTCTTGAAAGGCTTAAATAGGACACTTCGAACCATAAGGTAGTTCACAGGTGGAGGTATTTTCTAGCCCACACCTGACAGATTGCAATTTTAACTAGTTCAAGGTTCAAGTTAATAAACGTCACAGTAAAACAATTAAACTTCGGTCGTCCTTATCTTCCTACTATTGCTCTTTCAATATTTTCGACAAAAACTGTTTTGAAATCTGAATAGACAAGTTAAAGACAGATTATTGCCTGAGACCAAAAACCTTCGTGGATACAAAAAATTTAAGATGCCCTCCGTGAAACAGTGTTTAAACATGGTTTACGTCGCACTTTTAAAATGTTCTGATTCATTTGTCGACACAATGTTTGGCTAACTGATCCTTCAGCGGGACGCAGCATTGCAACTATCTAGCAAATGGATGCCTAAAGAATTTGCTCTCAAATGGACCATGTGACCATTCGAGTGGGTTCATTTATCTTTTCAGATCAACTGAAGGAGATAATAAAAGGACTCAACGAACGAGTGGTCAGCCTTGAGTCCGACCGCTTATATTGGGAGGAAAAAGTTCGAGCGCAAGAAGAGGAGGTGAGAAATAAATTTCAACATAAGCATGGCCCTATTTTGAATAATAAGCAACTGTTACCTTAAATTTAGTGCATTGAAATCTTTTAGTTTTTCACTGACTTCAGTAAAAATAAACGGTCGCGAATTAAAGTCTTTAAACAACCGAACGAAATACATGGGTCTAACTTCAAAATATCCGGAATCATTCAAGAAGACCAGCTATGAAAAGGTCTATGCAGTAATCAGTATCTTATTACCGACAAAGACAAGGGAGACTGGAGTGGCCATTTCTAGCTTATTAGCCGTCCTCAGCCAGTCATACCCAACCCCGAAGTGTGGAACACCCGAGGCTCGAACTCGCGACCTGTTAGTTAGAAGTCCACGTCTCTAACCACTGGGCCACGAGCCCGTTGCCCTGTCGGTTTCGATTGGGAATATGCAGTGGTAGGGAGTCGCGAGTTCGAGCCTCTGGTGTTCCACACTTCGGGGTTGGGTATGACTGGCTGACCACGGCTAATAATCCAGAAGTGGCCATTCCGGTCTCCCTTGTCTTTGTCGGTAATACCATACTGCCTATATCATGCGTCGCTGTGCGGCTGTTAATTGGAGTCGAGAGAGAGCTCAAAGGCACAACAGGACGAGTGGGTTCCGGAAGGACGATCGGTGAGCGCCCCTACCATCGTATGCAGTAGTTCTTGATCGCCAGATTTCAATGAAATGGTAAATTAAACGGCTAACTGTTTTAACAACCTCCATTTTGGAACGTCAGTGGATAGGGCTGTTTGCAACTAAAGCATTCAAAGTACTTTCATGAAAGGAATCTCGGCTGCAGACTAAATAACGAGGCCATTGCGGTTTAGTATCTCTACAAACATCCTAAATATATGCGAAAGACTAAAATTTGTTCCGGATTTTCCGGTTTATGCAAATTCATTTTGCGGAGATTTGAAGGGTAAATGAGCGATTGCGCAGGGGAAACATGCAACTTAGTTGAAACTACGGAACCAATTTCAGCAATACATCACAGTGAGTATTGTAAACCCGGCGGCCAGCGTGCCCAAATGCTTTCCTTTAAATTTTGAACTGGCTTTTTCATAAATTATCCAGAAGAAATACATTTTTGGATTTCTGATTGTAGTGAAGTAGGGGGAACAGTTGCAAAGTGACATTAAGCTGCAACTGTTCATTCGAGCATATGGAAGATAGAAAGCAATTTTGCCAACTATTACAATGCAAATGTTCTTTGTTCTTATAGATGCATCGACTAGTACAAGGGACCCAGGAACTAAGAGGCCGATTGTGAGTTATTGTCAGAGAAAATGTGTTTACTTAAAGAAATAGAGTCACGGCATCTAAGTATCATCAGGCTTTGGTTTAACGTATGTACAACAGCTGTTGATCGGCCCAAATAAGTATACTGGCCGAAGTAATGCTTTTTATGAACAGAAAACGCATGCACCTCAGGCCCTGAAGGACCAACAACACTTGTCCACCGTTTTTAAAAGCAAAGAATGATCATGAATAAAAAGGACATTTTTGACATATTTTACCCAAAATCATGAAACCTTGCATACAAACTTGATTTGCTTTCATGTCTAGAACGTCTGATTTGACAATGTTTACGACCACAATGGATGATGGATGTCACAAAATGTTGACCCAAATTCTGAAATGCGTTTTTGATTAGGAAGAATTACTTAAATGGGCTTGTAATACTTATTAGCGTGCGACATAATTCTATAATATTTCGGACTCTGCAGGATGTCTGCTTTTGAATAAACTTCTTTTTGATCTCCTGTAGAATCCGTACTCGGTAAAAAGTGGCTCCTTAAATAGCACGAACTTCCCACACTAATTTTCGATTTTCTTATAAATCAAAATATATTTTGCAAAAACCAGGGGCGAAAATATGTTTTTCTCATTTATTTGATAGAGAATCACGTCCTCCGTATATTATATAATCAAAGAAGGGGTATAACTATTTTTTTTTCTAATTAGGAGATTTTTTAAGATCGTGCAATGTCCATTCATGAACCATCGTACCTGTCCGTCTATCACTGCTTCTCATAAAATGTACAACATATTCCGCATCCATTGCGAAATTGTAAGGACTCTATATTGTATCTTTTTGAAATCATAGAAGAATGCGTGATTTTTCTTACGCGGAACGCATGCACCTTGCGGATTTTAGTCACTAAGCGCAAATCCAACGACTGATTAGGCTCAAAATTATTCGGGAATTAGAAAAACTTTTAAAAACTCAATCATACTCCTTCTTCGAGTATAAAATATAAAAATAATATGATTCTCTATCCAGAGGGTGAAGGCAAACATGTTTTGTTCGTTTTTCAAAAATATATCTGAATTTGTAAGACCACCGAAAATCAATGCGAATGATGCATGCTACTTAAGTAGTCATTCTTTACCGAGTACGGTTTCTACAGGAGATTGAAATGGAGTATGTTCAAAAGCCGACATCCTGTAGAGTCCGAAATTTTATAGGATTATACTGCATGTTAATCGATGTTACAACCCCGTCTAAGTAATTCTTCCTTGTCGAAAACGTATTTCAGTATTTTGGCCAACATTTCATGAGACCGGTCACTCACTGTAGTTATTATGGTTGGATCGTGCATCATTTGAGACCATAGGTGTCTGATATCATAAACTGCCTTTTCTTCGTTAGTAAATTATTTTTGAGGTTGCGTTAACAGCAACATTACAAAAAGTTAAGTCTTCTTTGCAAGGTAACAAAAACATATGCCCTGAGGCAAAATAACGAGTCAATCACTATCTTTTGTTTTGTAGCGCAATCCCGGTGCTTCGAAAAGTTCGTACGAAGAAGTCCATACAAGAGCCAATGATGAAGATAGTAAAGAGAAAGCGGCTGAGCTCCACTTCGGTTGGAATGCATGCAGATAGTAGACAGAAGTAAATGAATTTATTATGCGTGTGTACTGTCAACGCCCTCGGCATCAATCCCAGACATCATTGCTTGAGAATAGACATATGCATGCAAGATGCGTATGGTTCTCACAAAGAGTGGACTCCTCTGTGAACAGGATCGTTCAGCAATTTTCTAACGCGAATGTTGCCCCGGCCTCATATTACACAATCGCATTTCGACTTAAGAAAGAAGCTAAGTAGGCGTACCACAAAAAAGCAACATACTGCTGCGACTACTTAACCCTGCTTGATAGAAGCTGAAAATTTCAAAGGTCCTCTGGGGCACAATAAAATATTTCAGAGGAAGTGCTTTAAAAGGAAGGGAAAATATGGCAATTTGCACTCAGTGTCATTAAGTAAACTTTCAAATAATGGTATCAAATTTGGTTCGTCTCCCGCAAATTCCGATTTTAGTATGGTATATTTTATTAAACGAATGTGCTCCGTCGTCCATGCAAACATCAACAAACTTCCAATGCAATTATTATGGTCACTTTCGGGTCATCGGACGCATTTTTAAAAAGTGCAATTTTTGTAAGAACCTTTTGTTCTCTTAAAATAAACTCGGTTTCGATCGCAATTTCCTGCTTGCTATTTAGATGTCTGAGGCCCTTATTGACCGTTCCTTGGACCTGCAACCTGTTTTCTTCGTAATTCACTCAAACTGAGCATTCCTTCCACTTGTCTCTAGGACTTAGGACCTGCTAACTGTTGAAGTCGTCAAAGCCCAAAAGCGTAATGACTGGTCTTCAATATACCTTAAGTGGATTAGGACAATTCATTGTTTCCGGTTCCCTGTGCTTATTTCCGTTTCATCTATAAAACTACGTTATGCACGCTTTATCGCGGTGGCAGTCGTTCGCAAAGACAGTGTTCCCATTGAATTTGGCATTTTGCCCCTATCATGTCCCTATGGGCCACCATCGAAAGAAACCTAAATAATCGTGAGCGACTAGGTGATAAAGGTCATAATATTTTATCGTCGTAAATATAAAGTCATAATTCAAATTACTGGAAATAAAGTAAAAAAATGTGGAACCAAACGTGTTTTCATGTTTTTGTAAGAAACCATTGTTGCAATTAATGTATCAAGCAGTTTACAAATGATTTAAGCATTTCCTTGCAGAAAGAAATCAAAAACGTGACACTTGTACTTGTCCTTTTATCACTGATGTAAAAGGCCAAGTAACCCTCCTTGTCACCGTAAAGATCACATAGACTGGCTCGGTGAGCTGCATCTGCACACAATGAACGCTCTGTGTCCGTACCCCCAACCGTTAATGCTTCAAAGTTGCGATCAGGTCTCATAATATAAGATGATCTGCAAATCAATTCATAAACAAATCTCCGGAAATATAGAAAATTTATGTTCGACTTATTCGTTTACTAGATTTATGTGGCGGGCAATTATAAACAATAATAACCTACTAAGTTGCTATAATTCGAAACGCCGTAGTACTTAGGTGGAGACAAAAAATACCAATGATTTGCATTTTTTGTGTTTTGGAATGGGTTGCACTCGGTATAAGATTTGTTGTGGATGATATAGAAAGAAATCGAAGCTGTAAACGACGCTTTCAGACAAATTAGGGAAAAGGGGGGCGTGATTCTGAAGATGAGGAATGTGTATTAAAGTAGTGGACTGTTAGATCGGATATCCGGATTAGACAGGAAAGACTATTCATTGGTCACCTGTTTTGGGCCAATATACGCGCAGTACCTTGGCATTTAACGTGATTTCTTACTAAACTTGATTTCGTTGAAAATATTCGTACAGATGCTTGTCCAACTATATATAATTCAAGCATGAAGGAAGAATGTCCACTGATTTACAATGGTCCTCGCAACCAATTAGAAGTGATCGGTCTGGAAAATATGGTCAACAAGTGCCAATGATGTGACCTCTTCTCTGCACATTTAAGTTTTGTTTTTGTGTTGCTAAAAATTCGAAATGAGTTCTAGTTTATTTGAAAATGTTTTATGGAAAATTCATATAACAATGCTGAAACACCGTTTCGGGAGCGGCGAATGTCATAAAATATGTCGGCAGTCATGTTTTATTTAATGTCTGAAGAAAAGCGTTCAGCGACATTTCTGTCTTAATGTAGGAGTAGCCATTTGTAAATATTATCAGTCAGTGGATAAGAACTTCAATCGATGGCTTCCATTCTCTTCAGTACCTTCTAAAGAGTAATCTAAAACATCATTATGGATTCTTGTCCCTGGATAAATAGCTTGTTAAGTGCATAAGTTTTAAAACCGGCATCATTCAAATAGACACCAGTCATCTAAACTTGGCTTCAATGTTCGATTTTATTTAAAATACATCTGTTTCCTTAGAAGTAAGGTAAATTTTGAAGTATACGCCTGAAGGAACGTCGAGATATACGTAGCCTTTATTAGCAATAGGCAGCCCGGTAACTTAGTTCGAGGATGAGAGAATGGGTGTTTGCACAAATCAAACGACCAATGAAAGCCGTAAAGGCCTAATTCCGAGCCCTCTGAGCAAAATCCGGATAACGGAAATCAAGAATGGAGAAGACGCAATATGCGACCCAGCTTTACACATTACTTATTACTGCCTACTTATTCTTACAAACGTTGCGTTGTTTAATTCGGGTACACTGATTGCCTTTATCCAAGATAACATAAGTTTCTGTTTAACTAGCCTTATTCTTTATCACTTTTTGGTGGCAATACACGCTAATTTGGTATACTTTGCACTTACTGGCCACCTTAACCTCTTCTCTGTGTTCCGCTGTTCTGCATCATTGTGCGTGCCGTTGGATCAACGTTCACATTTTACTCTTATGGGGTTCGCGATCGTCATTCGTCAGTGAGTTTCTATTGGCGACTTGATCTCTGAACTTCGCATCTTATTGTGCAGGCGCTATATTTAGCTTCCTTTGGCTGTCTGGCGTTGAATTTTTCCAGTATTAAATTTTCCGGGTCGCTCCTAAGGTCATGCACAGATCTGTTTGAAGTTATTTACGGAATTAGAACATTTTTTCGAAAACCTCATTGCTTTGCACTGCTCTCTTCCCCATCCGTTAGCCTCATCCATAAAACTCCTAATCCCACCGGTCCCGTAAGACAAGATGACCTATCCTCCGCATTCTGGATGAAGTCACATATTACGTTGTTTTCTTAAAAATAATTCAGGAGCGTTCGCATCGGGCGCAAGAAGACATTTAGTTCATTCAGATGAATGCACGAACGCTTGTTCTCCGACTAATATTATAAGGCATTTTGGTAAATTGACTACACTTCTTGGAGAGCGTTACTCTCTACTTTATCCTAAGAACAACGGGGCCATTTGCCGCAACCTACACTAACTTAAGGAAAACACTGGAACCGCATGGTATGATTGAAAGCTCTACATAGCATGGATGAAGTAATGCTTGGAAATTTATTTTATATATTTGAAATACCACATCAATCTATCTTTACTGCAGAGGCGAAACGAGCACTTCCTCTCTGCGTTGAATCTAAGGGTCTATGGTTCATATATGCGATCACATACCCGATGGCAGTTAGTAAGCAAAACAGGGACACGGGAATTGTTATTTTCACTCTACTCGCCGTCATTAGTTGCATATTTGAGGCTTGAATCAGAGTCATTTAATTACCAAGCAACGTTCCCACTACCGCACAACAGATTCACGTCACGTTAGCTGCGGCCGGTAATATTTAGCCCCATGGAATGGCATGCGCTGATCGCTCGTGGATGTAGGGCAGAATGTGAATGTCCAGTTTGTCTAGGAACTGACGAAGATAATCTAACTTTTTTCAGAGTCACTTATCCTCAGTAAGGCATTGTCGCCATGTCGAAACACTGTGTGCCCAAAAATGGTTAACTACAGTGAGTGACCGATCTCATGAAATGTTGGCTAGAATTCTGAAATTCCTTTTCGATTAGGAAGGATTACTAGGGAGCGGTTGTAGTACTAATTATCTTGCGGCATAATCCTGTGATATTTCGGACTCAGCAGGATGTCAGCTTTTGAATACATTGCTTTTCAATCTCCCTTAGAAACCGTACTCGGTAAATATAACTACTTAAGTGGCATGCATTTTCCCATTGCTTTTCGATGGTCTGGTAAATTCAAATATATTTTATAGACACTACGAACAAAAATATGCTTTTTAGTCATTTGATAGAAAATCACGTCATTTTTATATTTCATAATCGAAAAATGAGTATAATTAGGTTTTAAAAAAGTCTTCTGATTGCCGAATAATTTGGAGCCTGATCAGTCATCGCAGTAGCAATCAGTGATTTCGGTCTAAAAGGTGCATGCATTCCGCGTAAAGAAATCGCATATTCTTCTATGTCTTTAAGAAAATATCCTATAGAGTCCATAAACTTCTGCAATGGATTTGGACTACGTTGCATATATCATGAGGAGCAGGGGTCAACTGACAGGTACGATGCTATATGAATGGATATTGCGCGGTCTTAAAAAATCTTATAATAACAAGCTTTTTTAAAACCCAATTTTACTAATTTTTCGAGTATGAAATATAAAAATGACGTAATTCTCTATCCAATGACTAGAAAAGCATATTTTTGTTCGTAGTGTCTATAAAATGTATTTGAATTTGCAAGACCATCGAAAAGCAATGGGAAAATTCATGCCACTGAAGTAGTTATATTTACCGAGTACGGTTTCTAAGGTAGATTGAATAGCAATGTATTCAATAGCTGACATCCTGCTGAGTCCGAAATATCACAGGATTATGCCGCAAGATAATTAGTACTACGACCGCTCTCTAGTAATTCTTCCTAATCGAAAAGGCACTTCAGAATTTCAGCCAACATTTCATGAGAACCGTAACTTACTGTAGGTTGTCTTGCACATTATACTGATCCTCTGTTGCGAATGAGACATATGACGTCCTTCTACACGAGAGTAGTCTGTTAGAGTTAGTTATTTTTCTGTTTGTACTGCGCTTGCATTACCGACGCTTGCGCCTGCTAAATAAATTTATCTATAGTTGTCCTACTTCGGATAGAAACAGCAGGCACGTTTTCGCTACAACTAGAGTTCGCCAGTCGTATACAGGTTTGTATTAGTCGGAATTTAAACACAAACAACCTAATGAGCGACGACAGCGTTATTGTTAAACTTAAGGAACGAGTGGCCGAGGCTAGCTCTTCTGAACATTCACGCAGAGTAGCATGTGGACTGAGAAAATAGCATTCAATCCACCTATGTATCCTTATCGGGGACCTCGTTCAACTGGACTTTGCTTCTCAGAATATAGTGAGTCCATTTTCTCGTGCTTGGAGTTGAAGGCAGGGAATGACAAGTCAGGTCAGTGGTGACTTAAGAAAACAGCATAAGAGACAGAAAAATAGGCTGAGATTGTCAGATAAAGAAGTAAGTTCACCTTGTAACCGCACAGTTCTAAAGTGAAACAAAATTGATGAGACAGCGCACTGCCAATCCGTAGTTCCATAACTGTTACCCATCAGCGGGCATAATTCAGGATACACCAGATAATTACTCATGTCAGAATAGGAACATCTCGGTCTCGTGTGTGCATCTGGAATAACCGCTCTTATCGTCTAGGACCATGAGTCAAAAAAGAATCCACTCACCGGACCTCAAAGCAGCCAACCAAACAATATTATAGTAAGTGACCTCCAAAGACGTGGTGGCTGATGAGGCAACTGTTGGCAATGAGGACTTAATTCCTACCTAGCATAGCTGAGGCTGGAGATGTTAAGGGAGGTCAGTCCGTGCCACCAATGTTCGTTATCGGTGTGTATACTATGAAAAGGTTGGGTGCCTACGTCATGTGTCTGTGATGCTTGAGTCTTGCGAGTCTGTTTTTGTCCTCGGCAGGAGCCATTCGTTTGGCTTTGAAAATGGTTATTTCAGCGTTCAGTTCGGCCTGCTACGCCTGTTTATTCTGTAAGAGACCTCCATAGGTCTCATGGTTTGTTTGCCAGTGCTTAAGGAAGGTGCTTAAGACGTCCCTTTTGTCCGCCTTGTCTGCAGGCACATGTATTGACGTCGCTGTATGATAATCGTTTGGACAGGAGCTCGTCAGCCATCCTCACAACGTAACATTTCTAACGCAGATAAATGACGTAGATACTGAGAACGCCAGTATTTTGAAGGAGCTAAGACCCTACGCAAGTTCTTCACCAACTTCCACAAAAACTGTCCATTATGCCAAGCTCCCCCATCATGGCCGACTTGAAGATCGTTTGGCGTGAAAGTGCACCCTGGGAGTGGAAATTCGGAGTCAGCTACGGAAGATGTTGCCCTTGTTTCAGTTACAAATACAACGCCTGGATGGTAGACAAACACGAGAGTCGGAAACAGTGGCATCTCAATTACCAAGGCCCTGTCGATAGAAACGAGGTGTTTTTGTGATTACTTGTATTTCTGAGGGTAGGAAATAAAGTCATTCAGCGGTTGGCTGTCCAAGAAGAATAAAGATCGGATTCTCCTCTGTACTCCTATAAAACTTTTATGGCATCGAAAGCGCCCATTGTGGGCAAAGGAGATTAAGATAAGAAAAAGCAAATGACGGATAAGAAAACTGAACACTATCACCAGTTTTACAAGGCGTCCATGCGCAGGAAACTGCAACTCTGGATTGGGACTTCTCACGGCCGACCATTCATGATGCTGTCGACGAGACCAACTTTCAAGAATACCTTTTTCGACTAGACGAATGGTCCCGCAGATGGCTCCTGTCCTTCACTTTGAACAAGTGCACCATATTGCGTCTCGGGAATCGAAATTTGATCCATAATACGCGACGACATTACTTTAACGGGATGCCGCTCCGAGAAACAAAAACTCGGAAAGTCTTTGGCACGTTTGTAAGGTAGCAGTTTGAATATGCACACCAAGCATGTAGATCATGGGAGCGGCAGCATTTCAGTTTACTAAAAAAGGTGCGGAGACAAGCCACAAAATTAGTAAGAGACCGGGGTACATTGCCTTACGAGACCCGCCTGAAGCACCTTAATGTCCATCCTCCGAGTTATAGGCGTTTTGCGCGGAGACGATAAAAAACTTTCCGCATCGTGCGTAGCTCGGGCCGCGCCCTCCGATGTAGGGACTTTTCCACCTCGCCACTACAAATAACTTCCGGGAAATCTCTTCAGACTACGTGTTCCCACAGGAAAAATGAATATGGGAGAGTAATTTGTCGTGTCGTGGAACCGTGGAATAACTTGCCTAAGAGGATTGTAATGTCTCAGTATTTGGGGACATTTAAATGTCGGATAGACAGACATATGTTGCATCAACAAGCAGACTATATGACTTTGTAACCATAAATAACCAGTGTCCTATGTGGATCGATGCCTGCATTCACTTGTTGCTGGAGTTTCTTCATGCTGTTGCTAAATGTTACGATTTTCATGTACAGATAGGGGTTCAAATGCATAAGCCTATTTCCCTCAAATTCACTGAATACTGGATAATTCACACAGAGTAAAATAAACCGTGGGATAATAAGGCAACGAAGGACGTCGAATATGACTCGTGTGACAGGACAATGACAATTGTATTGTTGTTGCTGACGATGTCCGTCGTGTTCTCCACTGAACGGTGAAAAACATCCGGCGACTTGTGCGTGGATTAGTTTATAGTGATAATAGACTTGCGCAGCATCTACTGCACGCGCTCATCCCCACTCACCATTTGGACCCGGTGTCAAGACAGAGTCAAGAAGACCAGAGGCGGGAGGGACAGTTGGCTGGTACGGCCGGACCCGCACCTAGGCGTACCAACACACCCCTGGTCCACAGCACACACTTGACCAGGATTTTAACCAACAACGACAAAAGAATGGAGACCGACACGGCAGAAGCTGCACCTAGGCGTGCCGCCACACCCTGCTCGGATCCCACACAGTGGAAGTGCCATAATGATCACATAGATAAAGAGCCATTACAGCCCGAGTTTCAGGCCACCAGTCGACCACTCCACACAAACACACAGCACTGGGTCGACTGCCAAGTCCGAGTTATTACGTCAGTAAGCAACCTTCCAAGCCACGACTTTTAGCGCACCGTGATAGGTTCAAGCGCGTCAGATTGTTTATAGTGATGAAAGTGCGCTGAATCGTCGACTTCACTCTCCCTTCCCATTCCCAGACCACGGCCACTGTCCGAACCGGTCAGTTGACTGATGAGGGAAATAGGCGCCGTGGCTGACATATCTAGTGACCTTGTCTGCGCGCGTCACATGCACAACCTGGTCCCCCGAACACAAACACCAGGATTCCACACAACGAGGTTGAGCGGCATGCATATCACATGCATGAGAATGCCGTGGGCCACGTTGGTCAGCGCGAATGCCCTTGAGACAGCTTCATTGTCCGTGCTTCGTGCCACCATGCCATCGTAGACATGGCAAAAGATCCGAGTTAATCGTTCGGATCAGCCGAATTTCTGCATGATTTTCCACATTCTGTCACGATCCACCGTATCCAAGGACTTCGACTGATTCACGAAGTTAGAGTGCAGGTGGGTCCGCGTCTCGCGACACTTCCGTTAATGTTGGTGGATGGAGAAGATCATGTCCGTGGTTAGACGATTATGGCGGAGGCCGCACTGACTTTCCGGCAGGAGTCCCTGTTCCAGACAGATGTTGAGGCGGCTGAGGAGAACACGAACGGAGATGGTTCCGGCAATGCTGTGCAACGAGATTCCTCTGCGGTTGTCACAGAGTTCAATTCAATTCAATTCAATTCAATTATTTTTATTAAAGACCCGTCGGGGTCCCATCAAAGCAAGTAAAAATAAATTTACATGCAAATTTTAGACGATGTAGACAAAATCTGCACAAAGTGCAATGCATAGCTTTTGAGATTAGAAGTCCGTTAAGCAAAATGAAAATGAAAAAAAAGGAAAAAAAGAGGGGTGAAAAAAAAACTCCAAAGCAAAATTTAAAAATGATTGTAGTAATTTAACAGGAGAAAAAAAAACCCTCAGAAAAATAGCATCAGAAAAAAACAGGGAGGACTGGCCTGCATGTGGCGGTACAAAACGGAATATAGTCCGACATCAACATGGCCGAAATAAATGTCAGCTGTTTATGGCATTGCGTAACGGGTTACATAAAATGGTACGTAGGCGGGTCGGTCAGGACTGGCCTGTATCGCCTTGAATAAGAAAAATAAGTGCCGAAATTGAAAACCAGTCTCAAGCCAATAGGAACCCAGATGCGGTCAGTTTCATTCAACCGAGTCCATCCGAGCATGGGGGGAGATGCGACCAGACTACTAGTATATGGCGAATATAAAAGGCTTTGTCCAGACCGCCGAAGGAGCGCATTCTGTAAGGGCACGATGACAACCAGTCTCGAGGCGACAAGAACCCAGATGCGGTCTGTTACATTCATCAGAGTCCATCCGAGGATAGGGCAAAGGAGATGCGACCAGATTACTAGTATATGGCAATATAGAAGGCTTCGCCAAGAGCATCGATGGAGCGCATTCAGTGAGGGCATCATGAAGATCAGTCCCGAGGCGATAGGAACCCAGTTCCGTTTGTAGTGGTGGACAATTGCGGAGTCCTTGAAATCCTATGGGACTTCTTCCTGACACCACATCTCCTGGGAAAGCGCCGTTAGATTATCCATGAATTAGGGTCCGATGCGCTTGCAGATCTCAACAGGAATCGCTTCCTATCCGGGCGCTTTTCTGATAAGGAAATGCTGCACGGCCCTGATGGTTTCGTGGAGAGAGGGCGGTAAGCCGAGATCAACATTGGGCTCCACTTGAGGCAGATGGGCGTTGGCGGCGTCGGTAGTAGACTGCTTTGTTGTCGTCGGTGGGGCGGTTGGCGTATGCTTCGCGCAGGAGGCCCCCCTCGGCTAGCAGGTTGCTGATGACGGCGTCGTTGTCATAAGCCCAGTCCTGATTTTGGCGGCGTGCGCGACCGAGAAAGTCCAGGAGGAGGAGGAAGAGGCGGAAGAGGAGGAGGAGGAGGAGGAGGAGGGGGAGGGAAAGGAACAGTGCGTGCTGTTTCGATTTTGGTTGTTTCGACCGTGAATTTAACGTCAGCATTTGTTTAGGGCACCTTTTCTACCAACTTCATTCATTGCTGTCCATAAATAGGGCTACTCTTTTGTGTTGGGTGGCTAACTCACTCCACTATGTGCCACGTCTTAGTTTAGTGAAAGAACGACTCGGGTTGGCCTAGAACAGCGTACGACATCGCAGTAAGTTTGTGGCTTCCTATGGCGTACCAGACGGAACCTCGTCCCGACGATGCCGACGCGAAGATCCACCCGGCCAACGAATTCGACCCTACCGTGCACGGTGATGCACGCACGAATGCCCTAGCCTGGTTTAGACCGCCGGTCGAGGTGGTAAACATGGCGTGGCCACTAGGTATAGCCTAGCTTCGGGAAACCGCGTGTGAGAGTTAGATGTCAGTAAATGGACGCTAGGCGTTGTCTACACCTGCAAGCAAGTGAGCTACCTACCACGTCTGTCACGTGAACGTACCGCTGGACACCCCTTAACCCCTATAGGACAATAGAGGCTATCAATTAGGCATTGATTGTCGAAGTTTGCCAACTCTCTTACTTTCTCTACGGTAGATTTCCCTTGTTATCTCCTTCCTAGACAAGATGGCTCAGGTTCTGCAAATCATGAGAGCGTCGCCAGTATTAAAGAATTGCGATTAGTAAATACAATCCTTTACAGTGTACGAGTCTGTATCCGAAATCACTACCTTTCAGACATAAGCAGCAGTCGCCGGGAACAGATACCTTAATCGAAATATTGCACTTATGCCATATTAGTTTCTCAGTTTTGCTACCAGTTACTTCAGTGGCCCTGCGAAATTGTCCAATAGTAACCGCTGAATCACTCCATCTACAGTTTGGTCTAAAGGGTCAGCAGATGGCGTTCTTACTGCTAGTATTGGAGTACTCACGTATAAGCAAATGCTTCAGGTACTCGGTATTAACAAAAGGGATTCCAGAATTTGTCATATCTCGGGAAGGACGCGAAGGCAAGCAGGCACCTGCAATATCTCCCATTATAAAGCTGCCACTCAGGGGTGGAGCAGAGACTGTAGGTTGCCGTCTTTAGCTGACCTTTTTCGGGGAATTTTAATGTAGACTGATTAATAATATTGCAAGTTTTGGCGGTACACAGAGCACGACTACATCCCCTTTGCAGATCACCTAGTGGAAACTATCGTACGCACCTATCGTTATTTGTTTTAAGGGACTGGCGTGTACTGGGACGCCCTTTGAAGTCCCAGCTTTCGGTCTCATTGTTTAGCCTTAAACACTTCCCCCATGAAACGAGATTAACGGTCGGAATTCAACTTGTAGCGCAGTCCATCCCCGCCCTCATAAAGCAAATAACTGAACGTGGTTTGTGCACACGAAGTTTCTGCGCAGTGGCCTGCGCTAGGAACCTAACTACGCTGTCTGTTCTGTAAAAGCTTACATAAGTGTTAATCAACTGCACTACAAAACAAGATGGACGATCCCTTAGACTGGCCCATGATCCTATTCACCCTAATGTGGTTCAACTCTTAGGACGGATATATGTTCTCTACATAAATTCTGATGGACACACCAATTTGTCAAAGTTACTCCCGTGATTTAACCTGATTATTTCGATGATTCCAAACAAAATTGCTATTTTTAAGTTGCGGTCTTGAATAACGAGTAGAATCGCTTGTTTATATGGCGCACCGAGGTCTCGCGATGCTGGCTTGCCAGCGCTTTAATGTCGCTCGGCCTTGAGCTTGAGGTCGTTGGTTTATAGCCTTTTGCGCCATTGTTATGAAGATATACCTATAATGTCCCGTTTTGGAAATAGGTACTATAGAGATGCAGAAAGTCTAAATTACAACCTGTCATTTGCTGGTTGTGGCTTCCTTGGGATATATCATGCTGGCGTAATAAGCTGTGTGCGGCGGTTCGCCCCGCATTTATATGTAAACAGGCCCATATCTGGTGCTAGTGCCGGTGGAATAGCTGCTGCTTTCTTAGTATGTGACGTCAAAACCGGTACGTTCTAATTTGTTCCGAACTTTGTACTACCAAAGAGGACTGCATGCGCTATTTTGCCGAATTGATAAACAAGTCTCGTCAGTACACCTTGGGAGCATTTGATCCTCGTTTCAAAATAACAGAATATCTCCGCGAGGGTCTTGAACGGCTTCTCCCCGCTGATGCCCACACTTTATGCTCTGGCCGTCTTTATATTTCAATGACGCGACAAAGTTCTCGTGAGAATGTGGTAGTCAGTCAATTCAAAGACAGAGATGAACTGATACAAGTTAGCGATTTTGTTAATTATAACCACTTCCAGGTTATTCTATGCTCGTCGTTCATCCCTATATTTGGCGGTTTTGTTCCTCCAATGTTTCACGGCGATGTAAGTTATGAATAATTCGCTAACCATTCTGTAGTATTTCGTGGACGGAGCCCTCTCCGACAACCTTCCCAACCTTGACAAAAATACAATCACCGTTAGCCCCTTTTGTGGCGACGCAGACATTTGCCCGCGGGACGATATGTGGGATTCCAAGGAGCTGGCGACGGTGGCCGGACACATTTTTCTTTCACAAACGAGTATTATTCTAAACTGGATGAATGCAAAGCGCATTGTCAATATAGTTAGACCTTTGAGCCCTAAAATGCAAGCAGAACTGGCAGTGGGTGGTTACGATGATGCACTGAGATTTCTTCTAACCAGGGGTTCGTCTGAATTTCCTCTCTGCGAACGTATATGATTCACTTGATACGATCTACCCGTTCTGTTGTTTTTTTATACTGTGGCATCGTAAACACTGAAGACTACCATCATCTCAAAGGTTGTGCGAGAGTTTCCACATCAGTTGGACTAATTAATTGGGACTTAAGCAACGTCTTTTTCAGCATTTTTTTTCGTCTTCCCTGTCCCATCGGCTCGATAAAGAACGACCTAAGAGTCGTCTTAACTGAAAATTTATCTGCTCTTACCTCATTTTGATGCCTTTGTCATGAAATCAGGGTACCATTTTTCACTCCCTATCAAGCTAGTTTGCAGGCGCTCAAAATTGTCCTCGTTTATAGTCCGCTTTCGGTTACCTAAAGGAGAACAGGCGTTTATGGTAAGCAATGTCGAACCGACGGAAGAAGATAGTAGTGGTCGTTATCGGTTTTTGCATTGTTCCAGTCGCTTTTTGGCGTCATCTCTCAGCTTACAAATAATAATTATAATAAATATAATTATAATTATCACTTTAGGGCACACTTCCCACTTCATGTTCTGTGAATGATAAGCAAGGCTTCACCAGGCAGACTATCTGACCTCTCCGTCATTTCCATTAAGGCTTTGGCCTTGAATCCATGGCACCACTAGTTAACTCATGGGTCTGGCGACGAATCTGTTCAGGTTGCTTTTACAACCTTTGTTGGACGATACGGTACCCCTTTGCGAAGTTTCGCCATGTCACTGAACGCCATAAAGAGCCTGGACAACAAATTCTATGGTGGTACGCTGTGCTCGAACTACCTGTAACGGTCCAAGCGGGCTTGTGACGGCCGAAATAGAATAAGTTTTTATCCTAGACCGCCGTGTATATTTTCCAGACCTTATTTTCACCTCAGTATGGAATAAAAACCGTCTTCGTTGATTTTTAACTGTAAATAAGCGGATAACTGTCAGGTGAAGCGGGTTTCAGTTCGGTCGGGATTGCATTTCGAGGATTCTTTGATTTTTGTGGTGTTCATGAGGGCATCAAGTTATTTGATCATGTCTTACCTGAGCCTACGTTCTGTAAGCCTTTATGAATTTACGGTAGTTTGACGCTGCTTTCAACATAGTCGATGTCTGAGTTCTGATGTTATTTCTACAACGTCAGAGGCCATATAATCACTTTGTAGAAGCAGAGTCCCAATGTTGACACCAAATTTGCGTATTTCTGCAAGTATGCTGTTCTCCATGGTTGCCTTGTAGGCTGAACAAGTACTTTTGTCTCCGAAAGAAGGGCCACATGACACCGCACAGGCTAGTGGAAGACAAATATGTGCCTCTGAAGTTGGGTAGTGGCGCAGGCTCTTCAGTTTTTCAGCTATTGTGGATCCGCCTCATAAATCCAGTGATTTTTCCGTCTTCATCCATCGGGAACGTGGGCTGCGTACATTTACCGTCGCACCAACGTTAGATTTCGGCTTCAACGTGCGACCAGATTTATTTTTTCAGGACCCTAGCTGTGCTGGGCTGTTTTTGATTATTTTGAAGCATCTGACTTGGAGCAAGTGATGCGGGTTCAGCCTTTGAATGTGTATGAACGGGAACGGAATCTAGAGCGGAGGCGTTGTCGATTTCTACGCCACTTATCTAGCCATAGTTTTTTTATCCTACTGAATTGTGCTGTAATATTATCTTGGTGGATCTGACTAATTTTTGTTGTGCTGCCTGTCCTAACTTTTATCTGCCTACCTTCTTTGCTACTACCAAGGTTTTGTAGCCTGCCCCATGCATCGGATGCCTCGTGCATTTGGCGGACGCTTGCGCCAAAGCCACTCCTCTACTAGACTTTCGGCGGTGCGTCGCACTAAGAAGCGTCGAGATATTTCAGTCGACCTCTATGAGCACGATTCCGATCAGATCAAGCTTAACCCTGATGAGGAGGACGCCTCTCCTGATTCTCAGGTCCTTCCCAAAGAAAAATCTACCTCAACCCTTACTAAAAGCGCCTCTCGTGACCTTCTCTGCCAGTTGACTGACCCATTACAGACTGTCTTCTACAAAACAACCTTCGGCAGCCGCACTCTCGCTGTTCCACAATGTCTTTCCTGTCGATCAGCTATGTTAACTTCCTACGTATCAAGCCTTCCGAACACCATTTATAATATACTCGCTGGTTCCACAGATATTGGGGACGCATCCAGTGCCAACAACCCTCAACCCCATAATCCTGCTCTCTTCTCGCGCCTCCTTGATACGGTTAGGTCTTGTATTTTGGACTCCGTTTCGCCGTATCCTGTTTCCTATGCGCTGATATGCTTTCTGCGGCTGCTCATGTCCTCGGCAGTATTCCAGGTTTCTGTGGTCCATTCCGTCACTTCTACGTAAGTTGAAACACTGTTTTTCCGAAATGCATTTAAATAATGCAAAGATGGTGAAATATGCAGAATTTAATGGTCGTAAAATTACCTGACCTCTATTTCAATCGCTCACGGTCAACACAGATTTACAAAATCAACTGTTCATTAGAAAAACAGCCTACGACGATCAAAAGGTAGATTCAACAGTTGCGCTCAAAGTTCTGCTTCAAGCGATAAATGGTCTTCCACGTTGTTCAGAAGCCGCACCACTACGGAAGACAAAAGCAGAACTGTATAGGTAATTGGATTACATGATACACCGCGGACTGTCATGGCAAGAGTTGGTTAGAGAAGTAACTCTGTCTTCTATCCCACCACCTCACCTTTACGACTGACTATTGCCACACGCTGTGCAGCCTTAATCACGTTTGATGAGGTTTCGCCGTAACCAAAACTAGTTCACCTATACACATTTTTTCCTCACCATGCTTGCCCACGTCCGACCACCATTTTCTGCCGTTATTTTGACTATCCCGTTTGATCTATGCGAGCTATTTTCTTACTAAAACGTTTGTTTTGTGAGTATTCGATGTCTTAACAGTTTAGCGAGAGGTCATTAAATTTTATGACATCGTTAAATCCTGCATCTTTCACTGTCTTTCTCTTATTCAGCTTCTGCGTAAGTTTTCCTGCGGACGCCTTGTCCGCACATTGCGAATATCCGGTCTACATTCGTCTCATATCATGTATTTCTCAGATTAACGAAAACCTTTTCTTAATATTTTCCCAAGTAACGACATCGGAATGGACTCGCTCATCTTTTCAGCTTCACAGAGCAAACAGACACTGTAGACTTTTATAGGTCATGAGATAACATTCTTATTCTTCCATTTCTGCTATTTCCATTTGTCTTGATAATAAGTTAACCTTCCCCCAATGGCATCATTTTATGGTCGATGTCAAGAGATTTCAGTGTCCAGTGCCCACTCCGGTCTCAGTCGCCAATCCACCAGATTGTTCGTTCAGCAGCTGACCATGTGTAGTAGCCGCCCCCACTCACTCACTCCGTCCTGCGTCCTGTATGGATCCAAACTATTCTTGGCTTTCCCCTTGTAGAAATGACCTTCGCCTTTTGCATTCATTCGAAGTTTATACCTTTGTCAGTGTGTCCCAGTCCAATCAGTATTTCATTTCTGTCAGTAAGACAGGTCAACTTTCTAGCACACTTTTAATGGGCCAGTTTGGGCTCCAACATACATATGCACTTAATCGCATTCCTCGTGGTTTAACGGGCCTCAGTGTCAGCATTACTGTAAAATAACGTTGTCTTCTTCTGTCGTCATACGGACTTCTAACAGTCGTCCTGTCAACGTTTCAGTCCCGAACGCCGGCTCTCGGGTACAGCAAAATCATCACTTCTAGCCTTACCAGTTCCTTACTTTTCTGGTTTTAAACGGTGTTGAGACCTAGATCCTGACAAGTCCTTTTCCAAATTGCCTCATGGTAATGTCCTGTCGGACCGGCGAGACGCGCAGTCAAGCCTACTAATATCCTAACATTTCACTAAGTCAGCACCAGAACATCCTTTATCAGCGACTAACTCGCAGACCGGATTCATGGACTCATCAAAGGTACCAATTCTTAATTGCCCAGCGTTTCTCCCGGTCATCAGCACAGTCGAGTACATAGACCGTGGTCGCTTATACCCGTATGTTGGTCTTCTTGTTGGACATCTTAGCAAGACCACAAGCGTTTCCCGGAGATGACAAAACACCATGCGGGTTGCTTGCGTTGCCATATTTTCTACTGACATCTCCCCTTCAGTAGCCGGATCAGCGCCCCAGCTTTAGAGAGCAAAGCTCTTTCGGACGCTTAGTGGTGGTAAAAGCTGTTCATCTATTCCAGGAATTCCCGATTGCTTGAAGGGAGATGCGTTCACGAGCGTGTGGTCGGAGTTATGCCCTGCCTGTTTCGTCTCCCCACAGTGATCGCTAGTCCAGAACTCCACTTGTTGAGAGCTGGCTTACAATAATGCAGCCAGATTATGCGTGGCCGCTTGGCCCTCCGAGTGCAAATTCGACAGGCGTTTTGTGAGGTGCCGAAAGCAATGATCTGCCTTAACCAGCCTACTTTCCTGTGTAGAACCATGAGGTTAGTATCGATGTCATGCGTAGTATATAAAGCAAAAGCATGGAAGACACGACGGAGCTCTGGGTCGACTTTTATGATCCATGCATTGGAATATCCTACTACTCTTTTGGTTTTGTTAGGGAAAAAATAGAGCTTTACTTTAAAGAAGCCGTTTTCAAAGCCCTCCTTTTCATCTTAGTCCGCTATGAGTGTCAGAGCGTACGGATACACAGGCCTGAAGGTGTCGTTCTAGTAGACAGCAATCAAGCTAACTCTGAACTCCCCTTCTAAATTAACGTGGATTCAGAGATCTATGCAGAGCATCCTGAGATTGCAACTGTGCCGTTTCGGCCAAACCTCGGTCTTCTGCTAGTTCACTCATCGTAATAGGTGGGAACCACCTCGATTTTCGAGAAATAGTAATAGCTTGCACGTGATCCGGATCATAGTGATAAAGACTTGTACATTGTCGACTCCATACATCCATCTTGCTCCAGTATGAAACAGAATCGAGATGTGTGGATGTAGATGTGCGCACAGCGATTGACTAGGTCTTTGTCCACCTTCTCAGCCCGTTTGCGTGCCACGCTCTGCTGGGCCCTCACATCACAGCAGCCAGACTTCACTAACTCAGAGCGTAAGTTGCCGTAGGATCATATTAGACACGAGCCGTCGCAGCGTAGCTCTCAATCCTGACCGAGTTATCCCTTCGCTCGCTTTTAGTGCGCTAGGATAGCCTAAAGGCGCGCCAGACTTCGTATGAGGAGACGTAGACCACCCGGCGTCGACTCCCCTCTTTGACTGCGTCCGGGTGGCGAGAATGGGCCAAGCTCAATCGAAATGAGTTCAGGTTATGTGGATGACGCGTCAAAACTCCCCGTTTCTAGGTGCCATAAATGTGTTTGCCTCCCGTTTAGGTCTGAAAGAATAGCACCCTTTCATTCTGCTGGGAATGGCTGCTAATAGTTTGAGCTGGTCCCTTTAGGCCCTCCAATCTTTAAAGTGATCGCGAAACTTCTGCTCTTGGGGCTAGAGACCACTAACCCGTCCCCTTTGCCTCCGTGTGTTACCGAAACATTTCTAATCACGAAGAGAACTTTCTCTAAAAATGTCGCGACACTAATCTTCTTTTCATTACCACAGTCCCTAATCTTAGAACAGTCAACAGAAGCGCCGCCTGACATTCGCGTTAGAAGTTAACGAAATGTATGTAAATGGATCACGAATAAGGCCCTTATCCTCATCTCCAGTGTGGACCTCTTTTCGCCGTACGTAAAGGCCATGTGCTTCGCACAGGATCACATAATAAAGTACTCTGTGGACATAAACTAAGAAGGATCGATACTTGTGTGATTTATTTTGAATAATGACGTGTCCCCACTGCACTTCACTGAGGGCGAAGTGATGTTGACAATCATACATCTGGGGATGTGGCATGCCTTACCATACAAAACTGCTGCTAAAGCCGCAGAGCACATAACTCGCGACTAACCTGACTTCACGTTGACCGAAGGCCAAAATCTCTGGTCGATTCGGGCATGCTACAGACCGGTTAAGCCCTGCTTTGGTGTCTGGTTTTAGCTGCTGAATTTGGACGGTAATTGTTCTTCAAGCTCTACGAATCCAATGCGGCAGCCGCTTGACTACAAACTTGCATTCCGACAGGATGGGTACCTATCTCTTATGGCAACCCTAGCCTACAGTTAACTCAGCTCCTTGGCTTTGCGATAACGAGGATATTTGGACGGACTAGAAACAAGGCCGTGTAATCGCAAATCGAGGTCAGGAACGCAGGGCGACTCCGAGTTTGGTCACATGTTACATGTATGGTTCCTTTGCTGGTTTTTCGATATGCGCCGGAGCCGGCCTGATATACCTTCAGATGGAAAAGATAGTTTGGGTAAGGTTGAGAAGCCGGCTAGCATAAAGCATCGTCTCAGACCCATTCATACACAGTAGCATGCTAACCTCCGACTTGAGTATATTTTCAGCCATTCGTGTCAGACGCACTCATATCCCCACTCCAGTAATAACTTGGACGGGGGTTTCGTGCAGATTATGTTTGGAAGTCCGCCTTAAGTGACCCCCTCTTTAAAGGCACATCAAAATTTCGGCCAGTTTTTCATCGCATTTAGGTTGTCTATTTCATTTCTAAAGCTGCGGTGAAATGCGGGTCATCCAACAAAACTTGTGTCTGCCTTCTCAGTGCTCACATCTCCCTTTTCCTAGTCACAGAGTTTTCGCCTCTTGCTTGTGCTCTAGTCAACGTTAGATGAGAAGGGCTGCCATTGTTCTCCTTGACAGATTACCCGAACGGACCTTATCCATTGCCTGCACCTATGTTTTCTGCCCTCGCATATATTATTAGTCATCGGTAATACGTATCAGTTAGGTACGTTTGGTTCCTCCGTCCTCTGGAGCTCACGGCGCTTTTGAATCACATTTTGCATTTTGCGAGGGAGGTGGGTCAGCCTAATTTGTGGATAGTTCGCTGAATTCCTTTGGACTGCCTTTTTTGCAAATCTACACAATGACCTCGGCGCTTCCAGTTAAGTCGCTTCTCGTGTGTGTGTGTTCTGCAGAGGTGCACCATGCACTTAGTCGCGTGCCTGATTGTACTGTGTACTAGGTGTATTCGCACTTGATTACCTGCCCACTCGAAAGCCAGTGCACATTCTCCTCGTACGTTCTACACATAAGGGCTCAGATACCCGTTTTCCCCCTCGCCGTATGGTCCCTGCATTAATTCCTTCAGTAGCTCTAGGTATTCCGCCTACGCAGTTTTATGAATGTCGTCTCCCCTGACTTTGAAGGCTTTTTGCTCTATTATGTTTGGCTGCAGAGTTACCCACATTTCGCTGCTCTGAGATCCTGCTTACTTTCGCTTTTGACAGCCTGCATCCTGTTGCATTGGGCGACCGTAGGTCCCCCATCTACAGTTTCGGCGGTTAGCACGCCATCTGCGCAGGCCATAGATCAAGGCCTAGATCCACTCTCACGCCCAGACGTGTTTTCGGTTAGGCATCTAAGTGTAGTAAGCCGTATCTTCGTCATCCGGATCTGGTATGGACCGAATGACTCCGTGCAATTTGGCCTTTTAGATTGAGCCGTCTTAGTCTGCGAACCAAAAAGGTGTGGGCAACTCCTTGTGGGGAGCCCGGCTTGGTTGGGTCTCGTCTTCCAGTCACGCACACACGCACGTGACAGGTTGAGTGCAGATGAGAGGTGAACTGTCGGGTGTGCGGACGAGGACATGGTCTTACTAGTGACTCTTACCACTTTCAGCACCACGTAGCGATCTGCTATCGTTAATCCAACTTCAGGCTGAAATGTAGCCGGCTCGACTGACCGTACGGCCATTGCTTGGATAGCGGGTCAGCATACGTCTGCGGCGATGTCAGAAGCATGTGTCGGGGACAAATAGTCATCCCTCGCCAGAAGATTTTAGCATTCTCTCTCCAGAACCTAGTCAAACACGGCCAATAAGGCTACTTTTTGAAGAGTCGCTGGATTTAGTTCGACCATTCCC
Source organism: Spirometra erinaceieuropaei (assembly GCA_902702965.1). NCBI lineage: Eukaryota > Metazoa > Platyhelminthes > Cestoda > Diphyllobothriidea > Diphyllobothriidae > Spirometra > Spirometra erinaceieuropaei. The sequence goes on from CACRXP010000785.1 coordinate 284,549, forward strand.
GCCATTGGCAGCAGTCAGCTGGTCTCGGCGTACGCTCACCCCTTGGTCTTCTAATAGATTCTGCACCTAGTTCAGAGGCGTCGACGAAATCAGACATAGGCGGTATCTGGCTGACCTGATTCTTGACTTCATTTCTGGCCTGCTTTTTTATCAGGAAATTTTGCCCAAATTAATGGAAATTTTGCGCTTGCTTGGAGACACGTTAAGTAATGGTGGCATGCCTAAAAAGCTGGTCAACAGTGTCCAAGGTTACTGTCGGTTGATTCAGGTCCTGGTCTGTCCACACGATTGCGCAGCCTTTCGAGTGAACTCACCCTGCAAAGATGCCGGATTTTCTCGTCGATGTTTGCTATGTAGCCGCTTGGCTACTTGATAGAGCGCTTCGAATTTTATCCGCTAGAGCCATCGCCTGGCTTCTCGTTTCCTTATCCTAGTTGCGCACATTACTGAGCCCTTGTTCTCAACTACACCAGATCTGGTAAACGACTCCTACCGTGGCAGTGAGTCTTTCGTCCTCGCAACTCGGCCCCTTTTGTCCTTTGCATCACAAATTCCAAGGGCTGTGGGAAGGCGGCCAACGGCTTCCGAAACGTTTTTCACGTACAGGTGAACTCACCAAAATTCGGGGGCAGTTGGATTAGTTCTTGTCTCGTTTGCACATGCACCGATTGACAAAGCCGGCGCGTAACTATTCGCCAAAGCGCCCATCGAAGACATTGTAATCCAGCGACCTTGTCTTCCGGTCCACTGCAATGGGCCTGAATACCGCCGGTATAGCATCCTTACGCTACAACGTTTGCAAGCGAAAGTTACTCATGCCCAACCACTGCCGTATTGGGAGAATTCCGCAAACTCGACAATCTACTTTAACAGCCACAACCTAAAAATATTCCGGTTAGATCGCAGTTGGTAGCCAGGAATGGGGAGCGGACGGCGACGTTAACCCTAACCTCAACCTTAAACGTTAACCGTTAACCTTAACGGCAGCCCTAACCCTAACCGAAATCGTAAACGCAACCGTAGCCCCTAGACATAGCCGTAGCTGGAAAACCTAACCGTAATACTGAAACCTAATCGTACATTCAAACCATAACAGTGACCCGAAAACCAAGGCCTAAAGGCATAACCCTAACCTGAAAATCGGGAACCATTAACCGTTACCCTAATTCTAACCTCAGACGTAAAACGGAAACCAAATGGGTCAGATGTGATTATGGAACCCCACAAAATAGCCCCAGTAAACGGTAATACGGGGCTTGGCTACCAACTGCGATCTAACCAAAATTCCTTGGGTTTTACGTGAATAGGGATTCAATCTTCTCTAACAGGTTTTACGATAAATAACTCCACGCAACCAGTACCGCCGCTCTGAATCATCAACGACACGGTGTAGAACGACGGTATCGATGCGATCACCTGAGCATTGCTTGAATTTTGACTCAGCATCTTGGGAACACTGAATTTACTGCTCAATACTGCAGGCAGTGCCGGTTTACATATCGCTCTAGACGTGACCGCAGATCGCCAAGCAATTCAGAGGCTCCTTCAAGTGTCCATCAGCCGTTTTTATTAGTGTCGTACCCGTACTTTGGTCTACCCTCCTGTACCGTACACCAGTATATGTATTTGTCATGCCTCCTCTCTCGAACCTTCATTTGTATCCAGCACGTCTTGCCTTCTGTCTCCCGTGGTGTCAAGCCGGTGTTGGGACCTTTTATCCACATAGTCGGTCTCGTGATTTTCGTGTCGTCGAATGACATTTTGCACTACGGGTCAGGATCTACTTTGTGAAGTTTCATCCTTTCCGAAGTATGGTGCAGATGAAGGCGCATTATTGTTATCTTTTTTATGCATCCTCATGCGACCTCTCCCTAATTTTTACGCCCCAATTCATTAAAGCTTCGGCACCACTTGGTCGCGCTAATATATTTTTTCGCATACAGTTTTCTCAACAAAGCAATCACTGCCGCCAAACCCGGGCTAACACCATCACTGCTTCATAAGCCTCGTACACCGTGTTGGTCACTTGTCTAGAGCCGAGCACTTATGCTCTTCTATATTTCATTATATGCATTCGCGCGGCATAATTAAATTCCCAATTGTCAGGCCGAGCACCAGATCGTCAATTTTTTCACCTTGGGGTTTTCTAATACTTGTTGCCCTGTGCTTTCTAGATACCTATAATGCCATTGGGTGGCTAGAGGAGCATCATTTTGACAGAAAGATTTTTATTGCTGAGGACGGCCTGATTTTACTTCATAGCTCTACATTTCCTATGTACTATTGTTCTACAGGACTCATTCCCCTGTGTGCCAGCAGATCTACCTTGTCTGAGGCTTCCGACATCTTGTATATGATACCCTCTCGAGACGCATTCCTTTAATACCTGTCAACAGACTTGATGAGGAGTGACCACCAGTTGCTGTCAGTAATTTTCATATTCACCTCCGTTGCCTTTCTAGATGTCTCAGTCTTCTTCGAAGCTTACCAGCCACCTCCTTACAAGTACTCAAACCACTTTTGGACCGCCTCGAGAACTTTTCCAGCCTCCTTGTGTCTATTGTGGAAAGGGGGAATGAGCGAAGCTCTGACTTTGCCAGTCTTCTTCGTTCCAACCAGAGTCTGGCAATTTCCTTCAGCTGCCTCTCCTCTATGCTCATGTCTGACTTCTCCCAGCTCCTAGCCTTTGAGGGGCCAAACCCCTCCGCATCACAGCGCACGGCGCCATCGCAGCCTTCGACTGTTTCGCCACCGCACAACCCCCCTCTGATTACCTCCGTGAGCATGGGCGTCTGCCCCGCCGTCCTCTCACCGCCTGCGCCTCTCCAGCAACGGCACGACGGCTTTTTCGGCACCCAAATGCCAATCGAAACCGAGGTCGGAGGTCTTTTATGGATGTTCTGAACTTTTCCTCGCTTATTTGAAAAGTTGAGGTAGATGTAGAGAAAGAGTTGGTAGGCGACGTTTATTCTTCTGGGACGAATTTCTTCTTGAGTCCGTCAACAGAGGTGACTGGACTAGCAATTTAAACATGTAATCTGACCAGTCTGTTGCAATGCGCTAGAAGTCTTGGCCTGGAAGGCTGCCAACTGACTGTATTACTCGATCTTCTCAGGATAGAGAGCGAAGCTCACTGACCGCTTTTGAATGTGACAACTATGGCACCCCCACTCGGATGAGATCCGAACCCTCCCTTGTTCCTGTGAAGATGTGGTGTGTTGTGCGGGGATTCATGTCGTGTGTGACGCACAAATACGGGTTGTTTAGCTTTATCAGTCACTAAACTCGATCCTGCCTCTGGTCTTCTTTACCCTCTCTTGACACCGGGACCATGTGAGTGAGGTAGGAGAGAGTGCGGCAGATGTTGCGCAAGTCTGCTATCGCTAAGGTAATTCATGGGCAACTCACCGTCCTGTGCCCACGCGGTAGACATCGTCGCACGCGAGAGTCAAACTGTCGTGGGATGTACCCCACGGCTTCGCCATTGTCTGCAGTTTCTTGTCCCCGTTGAACGCACCTACACCTGGCGTTGTGGATTCAGAGGTAGCCGTTTCTTCTAAATTTATGACGTATATGTTTAGGCCTCTTCAATAATTTTATTGTGGGTATTACAGCGCGATTGTATTCGCTCGTGTAGAACCTTGATACAGATTCTTCTGGGTGACAACAGACGCTTACTGGAAAATTTGAGGGTTTGACCACGGTCGTGGTCCACCCGTTTCTTGTTTGTCGTATGGTTGCCTTTTCACGAGGGCCTCAAAAAACAAAGCTTCTTCTCGGATTCCTTACTTAGTCACTCGTCGAGAATGACATTTGAGTAAATCTTGAAATAACTGTATTCAATTTCTCTTAATAATTACAGACTTTTAAGCACTAGTGCTAGAAGGGCTGGTGCTCAAACTCTTGCAACAATATTGCCATCAGTTCACATATTGGAGAATATATGAAAGTTCCTTTAACGTCTCGTCGTCATCACTATCACATCATCATCATCCTCATCATCATCATCGTTTTCTCGTGGTTGTTAATCCATCCAAACTGAGATTGTCTGGAAACCTGTATGCCATCATCATGAGCTTGAATTTCTAATGAAGATACTGATTATATTCGTCGCATTGCTGTTTATGTGGGTATGTTTTCAGAAGTATCAAGAATGACTCGTGGCTTGATATCCTTGATGTTGAGACTATTCATAGCCTATCTGGCTGACCCGGTTCCTCATTTGTCCTGTTTATTTCCATGTATCAGCGAAGAAAGACTTAGAAAGACCAACAGCTCACAACAACAAACTCCTTTCTTCTCCGAAAGACTTTTGCGCATTTTCAAACGCATTTGGTACCCCACCCTTCTTAGTTCGTTACTGAATTTTTTACACGCTTTTATAGCAGAGGAAAGGTGTTATCCCTTTCACTTCATAGTATCCACTGCCAACAAGTCTCGAAAATGTTATAGCATAAAGGCGTCAGTCACACTTTATTCTCTTTAATCCGGCGAGATAACGAGAAACTCTCCCTTATTCCTCAGAACTGATTGACAGTAAGTGTCATATCAGTCGCTTCTAACGCCTGGAAAATGCTAGTTTTAAAATTGTTATTGGCCCCTTGGTAAGTCGTAACTTGCAGTACGGTTTATTGCCTTTTTCTTTCCGGCTTTTGGAAGATTTTTGTTAGATTTTTTATGATACGTTATTTGTCCCTAATTATTTAGGAATAACATTTGCAGATGTCGCCTGATAGTAGAACGCGGCTCACTCGCTCTGGTTTGACCTTTTGCCTAGCCTGACTAATCCCTAGAAAACTAAG
>CACRXP010000786.1:0-49220 GCA_902702965.1 Spirometra erinaceieuropaei
CATGTATGGTGGTCACCTGTAGAATATCGATTGCGCAAACGGGAAAACTGCCATGATTAAATTACGCATGTCATTGTTCCTGCTTTCCATGTTTATAAAATCGTTAGTTTAAATTTATTTAACGTGCACCAGAATTTGTTGGGCATACCAGAGAACAAACTGAAAGTCCTGCGTTGTCCTACCTCTTGGTTCTACCGCATGATTGATACTTTTTGTTTCGCCAAACTTTTACGAGTTGCACAATTTCGGAGTTTTGCATATAACGTCCAAATCGCCATAACGACTAATGTATGCTACATTTGGATTAATTGCCTTTAGAAGTTCGCAGCATTTTCTTATTATGTAGGCACAAACAATGACAAACTCCCTCTAGCGAAGTCGTGTCTAGTGTCTTATGTAGGAATGACCACCTTAGACAGATAAATTCACCTCCTCACCGCCACCTGATGTTCGCGAACAGGGATTGGATCAGATTTACTGTCATGGCCAAAGTTGATGAGATCCCAGCTAGCGCATCGAATTTTGCAGACAGTACCCTGTCCTCATGGTGTACGCTCTGTATGCATAAGGCAGTTACCGGTTGGTGTGTTACGTGTAACTAATTTTTATTTAAGTTATCTTTCAAACAGTTGATAAATATATTTCTGCATATTTGAGAGTTCACTAGGCGATTGTTTTTAGTTCCGCGGAGGCCGTAGCACTGGAATGGTTTTCGGCTTGAATTCCCGGTTCCTTATGTACCAACGTACAAAACGCAGTCGGACACCTTTTCAAAAAAGCTGTTTGAAATGGTATTTTATTTCTTCTCGGTAAATTTCGGCTCGATTCGAAGACTGGGGACTGAGACCCGTTTGTGAGAAATCGGGTCGTAAGTCTCAAAATGTCGGATGACCTCTAAATATGTTTTTTGTGACATACTCAATTATGAAATGATCACTTGGATTTTCTACCTAAAAAGACATCCAAAAATAGGATTTATCCGTAAAACGCAGATCGAAAGTAGTCCTCATTCCGAAAATATGGAATTAAGATTTGAACGGAACAGGTTTAAATGATTTTTTCTCTGCGATGGCACATGTGTCATCATCACAGCACAGCCGCAGCTCTTGGCCAACTGCGAGAAGGTCCGTAGGCTGTAAGCGTGTCACGGTTTCGCTGTAAACTGGACAAATGAACTATTCTTTCCGAATAATTTTAAACTGAATAGAATTGACTATACTGTACCACAAGCACAAATAAATCCAAAGTGCTAGGTTCATTGTCAGCAACCAGCGCAGAGGTCAAGCACAATACTTACCGCATTGATGAACATCGCGTGTCTTGTTTTATCGGTTGACTTCGTCGTTCTCTTAGGCCTAAAACTACGAGGTGGATCTTCTTGCTACATGTTTGACTGACGTGCCTGACCGTTGTATGCGCCGGTCAAACATTTTCCCATAGTTCATCAAGAGCAGACAGCTAGAATTCTGTATAACAGTAACTCTTTAGTCATGGGATTAAATGTGCGACTGAATGGTGTAGGAAATTCGTTTTATTAAACGAGACAGAAGTTGGTTCTCAGGTGTTCACCTTTAAAACCATTCGATGCGCATAATAGCCCTTGAGCTACTCGAAGATTCCTGCCACAAAACCACATTAAACTTCATTGGCTTGCTGACCACAGGCGATCGGACAACTTTCACTTGGTTTCTCTGTTTGGCTAATGAATCTCTTACAAGCAGGACGCGGATTCAAGCCTAAAACCTGGGGTTACAGCTAATAAAACAGAGATGGGCTTTATTGTCTATCTTGCCTTTTTCGATCGTGTTGTTCTGCCCATAATCTTACCCGCAATGCGAATTTTGGTTGGGCTCTAGATATGGCCTCATTAAAAGGCTGGACGAGTGAGTCTCGCAACGCGATTAACGGGCACCTATCTAAAATTTATTATTTGTGCGATTGTAACCGAAATAAAGACGAGCTGCTGGCTCAATGGTTATTGAGTTTGAGTTCTTACTAACAGGACAATACCGCTTGGACAATACCGCTTGTCTGGACAGAACAGCTCTGCTGTGCCAAGCCAACGCCTTGCATGCACCTACCGCTAATACGGATGACTGTCATTGCATTTTACCGATATCATCTACAACTGAATGTGTTTGAGTTTCGGTCCTGCATTTTCAATGACAAATATTCTGTTAAGCGTATATATTACTGACAACATTTTAGTAATGTGTTTATTTAAAGTTACATATTGCATGTACCGTTTACAATAGGGCTTTCCAAGGCATTGCCTATTACCCTTAAAATATACTGACCTAGGACGCGGGACAGAGTCCAATAATTTAGGTAAATTATGCGGGCTAACTCAAGAAATGTCAACCGAAATTCCTAAATGCGTTTTTGTCATGGAAAGACTAATTAAATAGGGTTCTAAAGCCAACATCGTGCAGCATAATTCTATAATAATTCAGTTACCCCAGGATGCCAGCTTTCGAACAAACGTTTTCTCGACTGATTACAAACTACATACCCCGTAAAAATGACTACATATGTAGCATGAATTTGTCTTATTTATTTTCGAGGCACTTAAAAGTTTAACTCCATTTTATGAAAAGCATGCATGGACAATAGTAATTCCTTTGCTCATTCGGTAGAAGAGGAAGTCTACTTCCAATATTATACTCAATGAAGGTTATACTTCGGTTCTAAAAAGTTTCTAATTGTGAGATTTTTTTAAACCATGGAATGCCCGTTCACAAAACGTCATACCTCTGCATTTACCCATGTGGTTTGTAAAGTTAACAACATGACTCAAATTCACTGCTAAATTGTGTGAACCCATATAGTCTTCTCTTAATACCGCAAAACAATGTATGGTTTTCCGTACGCGTAAAATAGAGAGCTCGTAGTTCGTAGACCCTGAATTCAAGTTTAACGGCACGTCTTTGTTCAATATTATTCGGGAACTGGTAAAGTTTTTGAAAAAAAATTATACACTTCCTTCGAGTATATAATTGTAAGAACATGTAATTTGTTACCAAATGAGCAAAAGAATGAATATGTAGCAGCCTCTCCAGTCCCCCTTTTCTCCGGCTCCGTTTTGTCGGTCGATGGCCGCGGCAATCGTTGTCAGGCCCCTAATACACGACCACCCCCGCCGGCTAGAACTGGAGCCCCTCCTGTCCAGCTGCAGTGACTCCCGGCTGCCCTCACGAACGATTATCACCCCACGCTCGTCGGACGACCTAGCTTGACACCCGTGAGCACCCGTGATTATGCGTCCCCCTAATCCGTCCAATCTCATGATCAGCACTCAGTCAGTCACCCCCACCTACTGACACAGACTTTCGCCCCCGCGTAAACTACACGCCGCGACTGACACTCTCCGTGAACGGACGGTTATCTCTGTTGCAAGCAAACAGCCAACTTACGGCAACCTGCCCTGTGTACAGGATAAACTAGCCCTCACAGCTGCCAGACTTCTGACATTAGACGAAACGAACTTATTGAACGTGGTTTAAGTTGATCTCACAACCTTGAACGTCACAAATATTTTAATGCATGTTTTCCATGATTTACGACTAAATTTTTAAGGGCATTTAACGTGAATGAGGAAAACGCATGCTACATAAGTAATCATTTTTTAGAAAGTATAGCTTTTGCATGCAGCCGGAGAGACGTCCGTTCGAAAGTCCACATCCTGTAGACGTTTGTTGCACGATTATGCGTTTTACAGCCCTTATTAACTAATATTTTCGAAACGAAAACGTATTTAGGAATTTCCGTTCGCATTTCATGAGTTTGCCCACCTACTTTATCTATACGCCCCATTTAACTCTTACGGTTAACTGTAGTCCTTCATTCGCAAACGCCTCATGAAACCTCATTTTGAGCAACAAAAATGAGAAGAGTCAACGTTTTATGTCGCAGTCCCTTACGTGCAAAGAGTTTCAGAGACGACGCCGAAAATCCTGAAACCTTTCGGGATTGGCATGACTGCAAAACTGGAAGAAACAGACAGACACCAAGTCATAAGACGAAAGACCCGATAGCATTGACAGACCAATCAGCAGTGGTTTTACAACATATCTTGCCGAAACTGTAATGCAAGGCATGTTGCTAGAATTTGAAGAAGAAGAGTCGAGCACCGGAGCAATTCGTTTATAATCCTGAGCTTTCAGACTCGTACAGGAGTCCATCGTCGGGGGTAGTGGCAGCAGCAGGACAAGCGGCAGTTATAAGGCACGCAGACCCAATCATCTACCCACGTCGCACGACTGAAGGTGACTACGAAGGGCTCTGTACGCCGGCGCCAGATCGATAAATCAATTGACCGAGTTCTCATCCGAGGCCCAGGCTTCAATAATTTCTCGGCCTGTTTTGTTTCTGGCGTGGGCGACTATTTTGGTGGCTGCGAAGTCAGACTCGTGACCCATTTCTTAGGTGTGGGCGGTCACTTGTAATAATGCCTTGCCTCGCCGCACAGCCAGCTTATGTTCATGTATGCGCGATCCGAGCATGCGTCCAGTCTGTCCTGTGTAGTTACAAGGACAATTTTGACACGGAATGCGATACACTACTCCAGATTGCTCTTCAGGTTTTAACCGGTCTTTGATTTTCATGACCCTGTTGCGCATGGTGGCTTTGGGGCGGTGTGAAATTCCAACACCTAGCTCCGCAGCAATGCGCTCGGTCGCTTCTGAAACACCCTTGATGTATGGCAGATAATGCCATATCGTCGGTGGCGTTGATGTTTGAGTTCTCTGGTGGCGACCGCGTAGGCAGCGACTTATGAATGCCCTCGGATAGCCATTTTGCACAAACTGGTCGCGGAGATAACGGGCCTCACGCGCTCTATCATCCAATTTGCTGCAATGAGCTTGGATCCGTTTGAAGAGCGTCTTCACACAGCTTCGTTTGTGAGCCACCGGATGGTTGCTGTGAAAACTGAGAAGCTGTGTGGCGTTCGTAGCCTTCCTAAAAACCGTCGTTTCAAGTTCACCGTTAAGGTTTCGTCTGACGAGCACATCCAGGAAGGGCAACTGCTGCTCCTGTTCTTCTTCCCTCGTGAATTTTATATCCGGGAAAACTGCGTTGAGCAGGCTGTGAAAATGTTGCAGCATGTCCTTTTTTACGATGACGAACGTGTCGTCAACGTAACGACGCCAAAACACCGGTTCATGTAGGAGGAAGGCAATCTTTTCTAATTCCTGTAGGACCCGTTCTGCCACCAAACCGGAGACCAGTGAGCCCATTGGGATTCCTTCGATTCGTTCATAGGTCTCTCCCGCAAAAGTGAAGAAAGTTTGTTGGCAGAATTCAAACAGCCTCATGAGGTGTTCAATTTTGAGGGCATGTTGCTAGAATGGATAAACCCCTCGGTACAAGTTTTCACGAGCACAACCTTACAATCAACCGCAAGGACAAACTGTCTATGGTCTGTTGCCACACACAAAAACTGAACAACGGTCTCGTCTTTGAGAGGACGGAAATGATTGGCCGAGCCAATGTAAAGATGGTGCTCAAAACTTGGTCTCCTACTGCCACAATCAACGAAACCATAGACTTGCGTTACGTACAATGCTCGGGTCAATTTAAACAGGTCAAAGATGGTATTTGTGTACTCACACCTGACATTCAATGGGGTGGCAGACAGGCACACTGACTTGGCTGCAACTATGTCGGCAAACAAGGTTTCAACGGTCACTCCAGCCCGTCAGCGGCCATCCCAAGAGGGGTCTAAGCGACTCGGCAACAAACAGGCCTATCAAACTTCGGGCTCCGCGCACTACCAACGTAGGTGGCAGGCAGCCAGAGTGAATAAGACAAGACCAACAGGAACAGTGATCACAATAATCTGATTATAGAAGCGAGGAAGTCTCAGAAACGTCATGCAATTTACTTTACGCGCTAGCATACTCTTTTTCTCTGTTTTTTTTTGGAACATAATGGACACAATAAGGCATATGGAGCTCGAATATTTACGCATAACACGATTTTTTTATTACCCTAATATCGTTTTAGACTACTGGCGGGTGAGTTGTTTTTTATCAATATTTGCAAAATACACCTAGCTACTTACTAACTCATGAAAACAGAAACCTATTAAGGGCGATATCTTCGTTCGTTGTCGTGCTAAATCATTATTTTATCTATTTGAACCGTCAAAACTCCCAGTTGGTGTCGCAACCCGAATCGAATCTTTTTTTGAAACATAATTAGAGGCCTCATCTGGAGATGTTTCTGGGAGTAGATAAAAACTAAAAAGGGTTTTTTTGGAATTATGTTCAAGGGCATCGGACACCTCACAAACAGCTGTCCAGAGTCGCTGACTTCGCTTTTGTTCCATTTCTCGTCTTACTCCAAAATTGTCCGGGATGTTCTACACATCAACACGATGAGGATATGAGACAATATGCAAATAGCACAAATTAATTACTCAAATGTTAGCAGGTATATTATCGAATTCACCATCCATCAATGTATGCGTTGACGGTTGTAAATAACGTTGCTCGTGCAAACAGGTCAGACTATCCGAACTTAAATGTTAGGAATATCTACAGATCAGACAAAGTATCTGAGTGTTTGTTAATCATGCATGAATCTATCCTTTTTCTGACGTCAAGTCTGAGCGGAAAGTTGGTAACCAATGTCTTTAGCACTCGCCTGTTTCAAAAAAGAACTCGCATTAGACATTTAAAAGTGTCAGGACTCTAGTATCCAGAAAGTTCATGCTCCATGTATTTCGCTATTCGAATAATATGTTCTTCAACTTTTAGTAAATCAGCCTATTCAAGACTTAGATCAACAAGTCTAACCATATAAGCCTAAAGCAGATTTATTTGCTCAATGCTATCACTTAAATTCTGATGAAATTAAAGAGAACGGCATATAGTTCGGAGGAAGGAGTCTAACTATGCTCCCACTAAGCAAACTGGTCTTCAATCCCTGTTTGTAACTTTTCTCGAAATATAAGTCGGGCGTTAGATCTTCACTAAATAACTACATTAATTATGCGTGCGGCTAAGGCAACTATATAAACTATACATAGATTTTAGGAACGGGATTTTCCAGACAAGCGACTTCTTTAAAAAGTGTAAAGGTGTTCGAAATGTGTAGAAAACTAATGGCCACAATCGCATGACATTGTGCATTTTACGGTGTCGTTTTCAAACGAACCCTGCTAGCTTGTTTCAGTCGGTATAATGACAAACGATGCCTGCATACCGCAAAGTGCTAAAGGTACTCCACAATAAAAGAGGCGCTCGAATGTGCATTCTCGTGTTGTTGTATATTGCAAGCCAACAGACGAACCGTTATGGAATTTTACAAACATACCTTCAGAAAGTATTTGTAACAATGAAAGGCCACATCTGCAATACGCCTCACAGGCATGGATTAGCTGGACTGTAAAGACTCCACAGTATTAAAAAAACCCAAAGTTCGACCACAAAGATGACGAAAGTTCTGAAAGCACTACCGCATAAAAAAGACTGTCGACTATAGATTCGTTTGCCCTTTGCTACAGGCATGTTCTCAATAATCTTATACCCACCTTCTGCAATATCAGTGGCCTGAACTATTGCTTTATTCTTAGCGGTTTTCTCGCTCGGACTAATACGCATACTCTGCGAGGCCGTCCCTTAAATGTAGAGCAACGATCAGTCAATGAGTTTTGTTTACCAACAGAGTGGTTGCAGCCTGGAACGACCTGCCAACTGATGTTGAACTCTCCCTCTGCGAGGATATATTTAATTGCAAACTTCACATGTACAAGCTTTATAATTACCTGCCCCACAAGCACCCACATAACCAGCCGTCGAGCATCCACACGTCCACGCTACCTACAATGCTTAAGTGGACACTCATGTTTATCCTTTTTTGCATTAGTTGACAGCTAATTTCCTCTCGCATACAATTATGCAAACAAGCTCTTTTCCAACATGTCACATATAGGCGTTTCCATTTAGACAATCTGTAAACAATAGGGAATTCAAAGGCGTACGACTATGTTTCCCTTACTAAAACTTACCTGGATGAACATTGACGGTGAGGGGCAAGTGCTTATTCTGAATAAAGTTAATTGAAGAATATAACATGTGCAATGGCTAAGTTGGATCCAAACTAAAATATCCGGTTAATAAACCAATTTTAAGGTCAAGTCTTTCGAGAAGTAACAAAAGCCAACTGATCGCCACACGTTTGGTAATGTGAAAAATGCAGACAACGCTGTAAGTGGTCTTAGCTTCCCTCTTGTGAGTCATATTGAATTCCGAAATTTCGCACCAAACAGTGGGAGATTGAACGGTAAACAGTAAAACTTTGATATTCTGCAATCGTGTTTTTGTGGGTCTTTGTGCGGACAGCGTTAGCTATTGTAGAATGTCCTCCTTACGCGACGGGGACGTATGCTGTGGTTATGTTCTGCCCTCCCTAGAGAACGCAACATAAAAAGTAGTAAAATGACGTTTAATGACCGTACTTAGATGCGTCTTCTACTCGGCGAATAGATGCCTATCAGGCACAAACTCTCCGTCTCCAATGATTAAATCGTAAAGAGTCACTAACATTGCGGTCTACATCAGTGTGCATGTAGTCATTAAGTGGCCGTGTAAGGGGACGTCTGTCGAAGGGGGTATCTGCCTGCCTGACCAGGCAGAGTTGAAAATGGGAGTGAATTTAAGTTTTTATCCTTACGCATCTCGTGGACGCGAATGACCAAGTCCGCATGGAAGCAGCCTATCAGGCTGCCTGCCGAACACCAGCTAATTGCTCGGCGGGGTTTACGACAGTGGATGCTAGCAGGAGCAGCAGCAGCAGCATCATCTGAGGCAGCGCAATGGAGTCAACGTTTCAAGTGCTTTGTTGTCAGAAGACGTTGGTCTGCCTTCTGCGGCCGACTCCATGTGGTCATTTCGCGCTGCTCCGATAGCCTAATCATAGTCATGTGCACTCCACGCATTTGGCGCCTCTAGCACGCTGTCCCGATCACCCTCACGCGGCCCCCACGACCGTAACACGCCGACGTTGTCATGCGGCCGCCGCGAGACGAGGGATGTGTCTACTCCACACTCACCTCTCCATGCTCACATGGAAACGATCGAATACCGAAAACTTACGTATATGTATCAATCAACTTTTAAAACTAGATCTGCTTCCTAAAGTGTCGTGTATTTTTATCGCTAAGCAACTGGCTCTTTTGAAAGTCCGCCTTCGAAGGCCATAATTCCGTTGTCGAAAAGTGCAGACGGTTTTAAAAATGCTGTCTTAAAAATACGAACCACATACAGCAATGTCTTTCGCAGGTTGCGTATAAATTATGATAGTCTTGGGAAATCCCATTCAACGTATATTAGGTGCGCCAACTAATGAAATATCTAACGGAATTCGGAAATGTCTTTTCGTTTCGAAATAATTACTTTTGTAGGATTGTAGAACTAATAATAATGAACCATAATTATTCAAGCATTTCATCACCTGAGGATGCCGACCTTCGAACGAACTACCTTTCGGCTGCATGCAAAAACGAAACTCTATAAAAATGGTTTTTTATGTAGCATGCATTTTTCTCATTCATTTCAGTGTCCTTACATATTTCATTATATTTAATGGAAAACATGAATAACAATATGCAATCTTTGGTTCATTGAGTATATAATTACGTCTTGTTCCGATGGTCAACTCAAAGGAAGGCTATCATTTATTCTTTAAAAAATTTTCCAAATTTAAGTTAATTTTGAGCTCGACCTGCCGTTACACTTGCCTTTTTGGGTTTCCAATCAACAAGCCGCATATTTTTCGCGTGCGGAAATCCATATATTTCTCTACGGTATTAATAGTAAGCTTAATGGTATTCATATTGTTACCGTCAAAAGCCGCATTGGTGAATCGTGAGAATTTATGTTTTACCAACGGCTATTTTGATGTATTAAATAAAATGACAATAATACACTTTTACTAAAAGAGAACAACACCCTTCCTTCGAGTATAGTTTTTGCATGCGGTCGCAAAGAGGTTCGAAACAAAGCCGACATCCTGAAATAAGTGAAATATCATGGAATTATCCTGCATAATGACTAGTTTTATAAAAAAACTTAAGAAATCTTTTCGAACCGAAAACACCTTTCGAGATTTCGATCAACATTTCATGAGTCAGTCCACCTAATGTATTGCGACCAACGGTTCTTCATTGATTGCAGTTTTAGAGGCAGCCGAGTAGAAATGCAATCACGAAGATCGCATCCTGTCGGAGTTGAAATTTCTTGCGATTATGCTGAGGCATTGGTCCACTTATGTAATTCTCCGTAATCAAAAATGCATTTGTAAGCTGTGCATAAAATTTAGTGAGATCGGTCATGGAATGAGAAAATGGTTGTGCTAGTAGTAGCGATGGGGACACTAAACTAATCATTCAGCAGGTGGGACGGAGGGGCCCCCAATGACCACCACGGCATCGGGGATTTTCACAACATGTCACTTATGCATGACTGTCCCTGCAAATAGTTTAAGTCAGAAAATTCGAAAGCTGGCCGCAATTTTCATTTAAATATAGACTAAACAAGCGTCCTCCCCGTTCCCAAGTACTAACGTATTCAGAGTCGGTTGTACGCGACGAATTGATGCCTATCAGGCATACTCACTCCCTCCTATGATTAAACTGCAAAGACTCACTGAAATTGCGAGCTACGTCAATGTGCATGTAGTCATTAAGTGGCCGTATTAGGAGGTCCGTAGAAGGGGATATGCGGACATCGGCCTGAGCAGGTTTGGTTGGAAATAGACTGCTTTTAAGTCTCATATTCACGCACCTAGTGGACGCGAATGACCAAGTCGGAGTTAAAGAAGCTTATCAGGTTGCCTGCCGAACAGAAGCAAATTGCTCGGTGGGGTTTACGACAGTGGATGCTAGCAGGAGCAGCAGCAGCAGCAGCATCTGAGGCAGCGCAATTCAGTCGACGATTCAGGTGCTTTGTTGTCAGAAGACGTTGGTCTGCCTTCTGTGGCCAACTCCATGTGGTGATCGAACGTTGCCCAATGGCCTCACGATAGCCTCTCACACGCTGTCCCGATCACCCTCACGCGGCCCCCACGACCATAACACGCCGACGTTGTCATGCGGCCGCCGCAAGACGAGGGATGTGTCTACTCCACACTCACCTCTCCATGCTCGCATGGAAACGATGGAATACCGAAAACGTACGTATGTTTTTCAGTCGACTGTTAAAACTAGATCTGCTTCCTGAAGTGCCTTGGCTTTACATTGCTAAGCACCTGGCTCTTTTTGACTGTCCGCTTTCTAAGGCGGTAATTCCGTGCCCGGAAAAATGGAGATGGGTTCGAAAATAGAGTTTTAAAGTTATGAACTAGAGACATGTAGCCTGGAAAGCAATGTCTTTCGCAATTCTGCAGGTCACGTCTAAATGGTGATATTCAGTTATCTGGATACGCTCATGTGGTAGAATGTGGAGTAATTTCGAGACGCATGTTATCAGTATTCTTATCTTATAGACTACGCCCGTAATGATTATAACTTTTAGAAATCGTTTTCAAGTCACAGTCGGTGGGTCAACTCATGAAATATAAAACAGAATTCCGAAATGCGTGTTCGATTCGAAAAGATTACTTAGGTTGTGTTGTAGAACTCACCATAATGCAGCATAATTCTATAATAATTTCATTACTTCAGGATGCCGGCTATCGAAAAAACTTCTTTCCTCCGGCATGTAAAATTAAACTCTGTAGAAAGCGACTGTTTATATAGCATGGATTTTTCTCACTGATTTTGTTGCCCTTAAAATTTCCATTATTGTTCATGGAAAATATTCATAAGACTATTTAACCTTCGGTTCATTGCTTAGAGAATTACGTCTTTTTCCAATTTGATAATCGAAAATGGGTATTATTCGGTTTCGAAAATCATTTCCAAATTCCAAATAATTTTAAGTCCAACGTGCATTTACGCTTGCATTTAGGGTTTGCAAACTGCAAGCCGTATATTTTCCGCGTGCGCAAAACATACATTTCTCTGCGGTATTAAAAATAGGCAATATGAGATTCACTAGATTTGACAATGGATTTGAGTCAAATTGTTAATTTTACAATCCACATTGGTAAATGTTGAGACATAAGGTTTTGTCAACGGCTTTTGCGCGGTATTAAATAAAATCACGGTTGCAACCTTCTTTTAAAGCAGAATTATAGCCTTGCGCGGAGTATAAAATTTGCTGAAGAGTAATTTTCTACCGAATAAACGAATGAATGAATGCATTTTTAAGGAATTAAAATTAATGAGAAGATAGGGTGCTACATAAGAATTCATTGCAAACAGAGTACAGTTTTTGCATGCAGTGGCAAAGAAGATCGTTTGAAAGCCGGTATTCTAAAGAAAGTGCGTTTTTTGAAATTATACTGTGTCATGGTTAGTTTTACAATGGTACTTAAGTAATATTTTTCAAACGAAAACACCTTTCCTGATTCCGTTCAGCATTTCACAATTTAGTCAACCTACTGCATTGCAAACAACCGCTTTACATTGATAGCGGTTTTGGAGGCGGCCGAATTGAACTGCGATCAGAAAGATCGCATCCCGATGGATTTGAAATATCTTGCCATTAAGCTGTGGGATTGGTCGACTTATGTAATCTTCCGTAATCGAAAACGCATTTTTAAGCTTTGCATAATATTCCATGACATCGATCACGGAATGTGAATATGGTTGTGCTAGTTGTAAAGATAGGGGCACTAAACTGACTAATCTTTCGGCAGGTGGAGCGGAGGGGCCCCAATGAAATCCACGGTATCAGTGATGTTCACAACATGTCACTTCTGCATGACTGTCCCTGCAAATGGCTTAAGCCAGAAATGGTAGGGAACGTTCACCGACCGTTCTTACGGAACTCACTCGTTCCATTGTGCCTTACGGGCTCTCTCTCGAGCCCAACCAGCAGCCGCACAGCGGCGCATCATATAGGCAGAATGGCATTACCGACAAAGACAAGGGAGACTGGAATGGCCATTTCTGACTTATTGCCGTCGTCAGCCAGACATACCCAAGCCCGAAGTGTGGAACACCCGAGGATCGAGCTCGGGACCAGTTATTTAGAAGTCCACGCTGAAACCGACAAGGCAACCGGCTCGTGGTCCAGTGGTTAGGGGCGTGGACTTCTAACTAACAGCCCTGAAAAGAATTTATCGAAAACAGACGTATGCCCGCCGAATTGCCTTTTGAATTTTACAATGGGCATTTTCGCAAATCTAAAAGAGTATAAACCTTGTCAATATATCGAATACTCAATATACATGAAAGCTTAAGTGCCTCGTAATCTACTACCGGAAAATTATATTGCCAATTGACTATTTACATGAGGTTTTATTTATGAAATGCCGCAGACTGACTATGTTAAGCAATTAAGTCTTTCTTGTTAGTGGGCGATCAAACATCGTAATTCTGTCCACGGAATTTTGGAGTCGAAATCAAGGGTTTTTCGAGGCTGCAGGCTGCAAGCAAATGATGGCATACGGTAGTTTCAAAAGGCATTCATTTATAAAAATGGAATCCCATGGAGGTCCTTGTGAGTAATGTGCTTAGGTAATAGATTCAAGAAGTCGCTTTCAATTCCTAAAAAAACAACATTTCTGCCAGTCTGGCGACTACGGCGGCGAAAAGTACGAGAGGGAGAAGAAGAAGAAGAGAGTGATTGTTTTTGTTGTTTCTGTTTCGGCTGTTTCGACCGTGTGTTTTTTGTCTGCGGCCACGGTCAGCCTACCGACAGCGTGGTTCCCAGCGATCTTCAGGGCACCTTTTCTAGCCCCCCCCCTCGCGAGGGCAGGCAACGCATCCCTGAACAGGGCTGCCCGGTTATCCCAGACGGCTGCCGGACTCCACTATGGGCCACGACTTTTTGTTAGTGAGAGAACGACCCGAATTAGCCTGTGACCTTTGTGGTGATGGTGATGTGATGGAGTGAAGTAGGAGAGAGCATACACACAACCAAAAGCTATGGGGCTTAGAACTAGAGTGGACAAGCAGACACAGTCATTAGTCAGAGACAGAAGTGAGAGGGCACCATTCGAGTGTCAAGCACCGTAACTCCTAGCTATTAGAGGAGAGAGGCATGGACTAACAGACAGACAGTCGCAGCAGGCATCGAGAGTTTCATTTAGCTATAAACAGACAGACTAATATATAGTGGGCAGGCAGCAAGAGCAGCATACGACACGGAACTTCAACAGACAAAAGCAAAAAACAAAGCAACTTGACTTATCTAAGGAAGAACTTACCTGGTGGCCTTTTGCGATGGTTCAGGCAGAGCGTCGTCCCGGCGATGTCTACGCGAAGACCCATCCGGTCAGGGCAGGCCACAGCACCGCGCGTGCAGGTGCATGCACGGATACCCTCACCTGGTTTAGCCCGCCGGTCGAGACGGTTGCCCTGGGTGTGGCCGCTGAGCAGAGCCCAGCTACGTGGAGCCACAAGTGAGAGTTGAGTGCCAGCAAGTGGACGCTAGGCGTAGTCTCACCTGCAAGCAAGTGAGCGACCACTGCGACCATCACGTGAACCCACCGCCGGCACCCCTACACCCCACACACACACGTACACACACAAACACACGACAGTTCGACCATCGATTTCGATGAAGTCCACCGTGTGCCCCACAGCAGGTGAAAGCAGGGAAGATGACTTACGCAGGGGTTTATAGTGCCAGTAGACTTGCGCTGCATCTACATACACTCTCTCCCCCCTCGCCCGAGCCCGGTGTACAGACAGAGTCAAGACCACCGGAGACGAGGGAGGCCGCAGGTGGATGGCTCGGACGGATCCTCATCTTGGCGTTCCACCACACCCCTGGTTCACACAACAAATAACCAGTATTTCAACCAAAGCAACTGAGATTTGGAGGTTGGCACGGCCGAAGCCGAAACGCAGGCGTGCCGCCAACGCCTGGCTCGGATCCCACACTGTGATGGGAGTGCCATAAAGGCCACATTAAAATGAAGCTATTGCAGCCTGACTCTCAGACCGCCTCCAGTCAAGGAGGAGGTCCAAGTTACCCCGTAAGTTGGCAACCATCCAAGCCACGGCTTTTAGCCCACCGTGATAGCTTCAAGCGCGTCAGATTGTTTATAGTGAGGAAAATGCGCTGAGTCGTCGACTTCACTCTCCCTTCCCATCCCCAGCCGGTCAGCAGACAGGAGTGGGAGATGGGCGCGGTGGCTGACACGGTCGACTGACCATGCCTGCGCGCGCTACAGCACGACCTGCCCCCCCCCCCCCATATACACAAACACCAGGATTTCACACAACGGGGGTTGAACGGCGTGTCTCTCCCTTGCGAGAGAGGGCCGTGGAAGGTGCTGTTTCAGCCCGCCGCCCAGCCCACCAGTCCGCCACTACACACAACACACACACACACAACGCGACGAACTGCGTGAACCGAGAGCGGGCGCCAATCAGCAGCCTTTCTATCCACGACGCTTGACTTGTTAGGATAGTCTCGGACTCAAGTCACCACTGCAGCCGAAGCCGCATGAGGACCGAGTCGAGATGCATTCGTCCCATTGGCGTGGGAGGTGGCAGGTGGGTGCATCAGGTGTGGGAGTGTTGACGTGTGGTGGGGTGATGGTGGTGGTGGTAGTGGAGGAGGTAGGGAGTGAGTGAATGTGTGGTGTGGCCGGCGGTTGTCTACCGCAGGTCATCGAAGATGCGCATGTGGCCGAATAGGCCCATGCGATGCCTGAAAGTGCGAGGGCAGTGTGGGCATGAGAAGTCGGCGGTGTCAGTGTCAGCGACAGAGGAGGCGGTGGTGGTGGTGGCGCAGAAGAATGGAGCGAGGGTGGGGGTGAGCACGACGGATGTGTTGGATGGGGTGGGTGTGTCGGGAGTGCGGTCAAGTCCGCTCTCGTGGATGCGCATGTGGCCGAATAGGCCCATGCGATGCCTAAATGTGCGAGGGCAGTGTGGGCAGTGGAGGCGAGCATGGTGGGTGTAGGCTGACACTCCAGGCACTGGTTCGCCAGTCTCTGTGCGATGGATTCGCAAGAGACCGACCAGGCCAATGTGTGAGGTGAAGGCGCGGTCGCAGTGAGGGCAGGTGTAGTCCTGATCCTCATCACTGGAGTCGGAGAGGTGGTGGTATCGTCGGTTGTTTTGCGCGTGACAGTCGCCTAAGCGGCCGTCGTTGGAGAAGTGGGCGAGAAGGAGGAGGCGGAGGAGGATGAGGACGTGGGGGAGGATGAGAAGGATGGAAGTGGTGGGTCAGAAGAATTGACAGAGTTAGTTGGCGGCGGAGAGGGGGAGGAAGAGGCGGGCGGGGGAACGATGGTTGGTGCAGTTCGAGAGGCGCAGTTAATCCGAAGATGTCCAACAAGTCCGATTCGAGCCCGGAATGTCCGTTGACATCGAGGACACGTTGGAAGCGGTTGTGCGGCGGCGTTGCGTACTGGGCAAAGTTGGGATTTACGGGCATCGCGTTTCACTTTGGCGGCAGTGATGCGATTGTCTTCGTAGATCGCAACGCCTGTCTTCACTGTCCGGCTCCAGGTCGGTCGATCGAGTGCGAGCTCTCCCCAGTTGGACTTGTTGATTTGCAGGCGTTTCAAGGAGGACTTCAAGGTATCCTTGTAACGGCGAATCTGGCCTCCTTTACGACGAGAACCCGTCGCGACGTCCCCGTAGAAGATCCGTTTCGGTAGTCGCTCGTCGTCCATGCGCACCAGTTGGCCGCTGCAGCATAGCCGCATTTGCCTCAGTATGGCGTAGACGCTGAGTATTCCCGTCCGTTCCATCACATCAGTGTCGAGGATTTGATCCTGCCAGTTCAGCCTCAGGATGCGACGAAGACAACTGAGGTGGAAGTGGTTCAGACGGCGTGCCTGCTTTGTATACACCGTCCAAGTCTCCGCTCCATACAGTAGCGTTGGCAGGATGACGACCTTGTACATCTTCAGCTTCGTACTTAGTTGAAGTCCGTGACGATTCCAAACTGTGCTTTAGAGGCGACCGAAGGCTTGACTGGATTTTGCGATCCAGTTGGCGACTTCGTCATCGATCTTGGTGTTGCGGGAGAGGGTACTGCCCAGGTACGGGAAGTTCTCCACAACTTGCTGTTGGGTTCCGTTCACGCTCATTTGCGGCGGCGCGTTGAGGGCTGTGGCAGAGTTGGGTGGCGGTTGATGCATTACCACCGTCTTGTGCGTGTTAATGACTAGACCGAAGTTCTCGCAGGTGGCGGAGAATAGGTCCATGCTGCGTTGCATCTCCTCTTCCGAGGTAGTGTTCTGGTCGCAGTCGTCGGCAAAGAGAAGTTCGTGGTCGGTGGTTTTGGATACGCGCGATTGGAAGTGCATCCGTCGTTGATTCAGCAGGTGACCGTCCGTCCTGTTGGCGATGCGGATTCCGGGGCGTTCGTCGCGGTAGGCGTCCATCAGCACGGCAGAGAACATAAGACTGAAGAGGGTAGGCGCCAGTACGCAAGTTCTGCTTCACTCCATTGGTCACTGCGAATGCCTCTGAGACAGCTCCGTTGTCCGTGACTCGCGCCATCATACCGTCGTGCTGCTGACGCATCACCTGAGTGAATCGCTCCGGACAGCCGAATTTCTGCATGATCTTCCACAGTGCTTCACGATTCACCGTGTCGAAGGCTTTCGTCAGGTCCACGAAGGTAGAGTACAGGTGGGTCCGCATCTCCTGATACTTCTCCTGAAGTTGCCGGGCGGCGAAGATCATATCGGTGGTCCCACGATGTCGGCGGATGCCGCATTGGCTCTGCGGCAGTAGACCCTGTTCGGGATGGTTATTGAGACGGTTGAGGAGGATTCGAGCGAAGATCTTCGCGGCGATGTTCAGAAGGGAGATGCCACGGTGATTGTCGCAGACTTGGCGATTCCCTTTGCGCTTGTAGAGATGCACGATGGTTGCGTCTTTGAAATCTTGCGGGACTTCACCTGGACGCCACATCTCTTGGAAGAGCGCAGTCAGGTGATCCATCAGTTGGGGACCTCCTTGCTTGTAGACCTCGGCAGGGATTGCGTCCGATCCGGGTGCTTTCCCGCTGGAGAGCTGCTGCACGGCCCTGATGGTCTCCTGGAGAGATGGCGGAAGGTCGAGGTCCACGTTGGACTCCACTTGCGGCAAACGCTCGATGGCGGCGTCGGAGATGACGGAGGGGCGGTTGAGGACGCCTTGGAAATGCTCCGCCCATCGCTGCAGGATTTGCGTCTTCTCAGTCAGGAGAGTGTTGCCGTCGGCGCTGAGGAGAGGAGCAGTGCCCTTCGTCGGCGGACCGTAGACAGCTTTGATCGCAGAGAAGAAGTTCTTCCATTCGTTGCGGTCCGCGTACCCTTGGATCTTCTCAGCCTTTGGGGGCAGTCCAGGCGTCCTGCATCTCGCGCAGTCGTTGCTGAAGTTGGCAGCGACTGCGGTAGAAGGCAGCTTTTGTGGCATCAGTGGGGTGATCTGCGTAGGCTTTGTGTAGGCGGTTCTTCTCAGCAAGCAGATTTCTGATGGCGGCGTCGTTGTCGTCGAACCGGTCCTGGTGTTGGCGGGGAGCGCGACCGAGGACGGCGAGTGCCGTTGACTGAACCGTGTCTCGCAGTTGGCACCAGCGGTTCGCCACGGAGGCTTTCTCGGCAGCGGCGGCGTCGGCAGCAGCAGCGATAGGAAGGTTGTCCAGCCTTTGAGCAAGCTCATTGCTGAAATGAAGATGGTGAGCGTGCAAAGACAACAAGGCAACATTCAGCTTACCTGGGGGTCGCTTACCTTGTGGTCTCCTGCGAGGCTGTAGGCGAATTCGCATCTTCGAGATGACGAGGCGATTGTCGGTCAACCCGTCAGCACCCGCGATCGCCTTCGTCACCAGCACGTTCCGCTGATCTCGCCTCCGGACGAGGACGTAGTCCAGCAGGTGCCACTGGCGCGACCGAGGATGCCTCCAGGTGGCCTTCTCTCGCTCCGGCAGACAGAGGAACGTGTTTGTCAAGATGAGGCGGTGTTCTGCGCAGGTGCGGAGAAGCAGCAGATCATTGTCGTTTGAGCCGCGGAGACCGTGGGGACCCAGCATTCCTCTCCAGGCAGTATGGTCTGTGCCGACGCGGGCGTTGAAGTCACAAAGGACAATCAACTTGTCCGCCTTCGACACAGTCGCCAAGAGGGCGTGCAGGTCCTCGTAAAATTTGTCTCTGACGGCGTCGGGCCTGCTCATCGGTGGAGCGTAGGCGCTGATGATGGTGTCGAATTTGCCTCCTCGCCGGAGAGGCAGGCGGAGACTCATCAGGCGATCGTTGATTCCCTGCGGCAGACAGGGCAGTCGTCCCACGATGTCGGTCCCGATGGCAAAGGCGACACCCGCGTCACGTCGCTCTGCCCTGGGTCGACCGCTCCAGAAGAAGGCGTAGCCGGCACCCACCTCCTCCAGTTGGCCTTGTTCGGAGAATTGGGTCTCGCTGAGTGCGGCGATGTCCACCTTGTCCGCAAAATACATGTCGTTTTGATTCCGGTTAACAGAGCGCAGATCCACTGCCCTCCATTCTCGAGCGTTTGTAAAAACTGTTGTGTTTCTTTCGCATGCCTCCTCGGTCATGCTTCCGGCAAAGCTCCTGGGTCTACTCCCAAATCCATACTTGGGATTGAAGACGTAACAAATGATATATTGCGACATTCTACAGCGCGTATGAGGCGACGAAATGCAAAGATGAGAATGCCCAAGGTCGGACAGATTTCGAACAATCGCCTGGACATCTGACTCATTGTACCAGTTGGATAAACCAGCAATTACGCCGGCAGCTGAAACCACATCTGCACACACATACACACACACAGGAGCCGTGGGCAAATCATGAGGCCGATGTGTGAGCGAGTCAATTAAGGTGACACTTCCAAACAGATACAAGCCCAGCATCTTACTCTACCGTCATTTCTATAGTGGTCCCAATACTGACTTCACATCATTACTTCACCATCTGTGGCTATATGTCACAATGGATTACCTCTCGTCTTACCCAACATAGTCGGCAAATGTTTTCAAATACACCCATTTTTCGCTCATTGCTCGAGAATCTTGCGTCTCATTGAAGTCCTTAAGTGATCTAAAATCGGATCTGCTGATACATACTCCAATTGCTAATACTCCACCCGACCGGGCGTGTCGCGGTGTCTTTCATGAGGTCCCTGTGGAAAGTACTTGATCATCGTCCTATATAAATGACTGTCCTGCGGACCTTGAATGCGATGGCGTCAAGTTTGCAGATGATATAAAGATCTGGAAAACAATCAGCTGTGTCAGCGTCGCGCAGAAACTACAAGAAGGTGTTTATAAGCTGGCTGCTTAGTCAAGCAAGTGGCTTCTAGCGTTCAACGTGTCCAAATGTGTAGTCTTGCGACTAGAATCTGGTCGAAGGCGCTTCGAAAAACATCAGTACACCAAAAGTGGGGTTCCACTAAAAGAGGTGGACACGCACAAAGACCTAGGTGTCTGGACATGCTCAAACTGGCTGCCCTCTCAACACTACAAAAGAGTCTTCCAAATGGCTACCAGCATCAGGCACTGGATTAGGCGTGCCTTCAGAATATTTCCTTCAGAACTCTTCTCACAGATTTTCGGCACGTTGGTCAGACCGCACTGGGAATACGGAATGCCATCATGGATGCCCTGGATGAAGAAAGCCAATGATGCCGTACATCAGGTTCAACGACGGGCCACAAAACTGGTGGACGGTCTAAGGACTCTATCCTACCAAGAAAGACTGATGCAGTTAAATTTGTTCTCCCTATCCTAGAGGCGAATGAGGTGTGACCTGTTATGAACATCCCGCATTATCCACGGGCACGAATGTTCGCTCAAAACTGAAGCCTTCTTTGAATTCACGACCACGATTCACCTGCACTGTCATCCGTAGAAGTCAAGCGGGAGCGTACACGCACAGACCATCGGGAGTTTTCCTTCAGTCAGCGTGTTGTTCGACCGTGGAACTCGCTCCCAAGTGAACTAGTTTCATCTTATAAAAGGGCTGTATTAAAAAGGCAGCTGGATCGTTTGATCTTTGATAAATTACGACTCTCTCTACAGAACTTTCTGCGGCAAGCCATAAATTTCATTTCTTGATTTCATCCCTACTTGGCACATCCCCGACTTTTAAATGAAATGTTTCCTCTCAAACTATGCAAATGACTGCACTTTATGCTGGTTGTATATAACTGCACTTAAAATTTCATATGTACACTGAAAAGACCGCCTGCCGTGCCCTTCGCAGTCCCGCACTGTGAAAAGGTTTTCTGTAAACAAATACGCTACTGACAACGTTTTAGTAAAATGTACATTTAACGTGTATATTTTATGTACTGTTTTCAATAGGGTCAAAAAGGGCATTGCCTATTACCATAAAATGAACTTTTATTATTATTAACCCTACGCTTACGTTTGGACTAGTATGTATATTAAACCCGCTAACCATTGCTATTATCACCCTAGCTGCTAATAAACTTTTTGTGGGAAACGGTTAATATCATCCCACTATGAGCGTTGAAATCTTAAAGGCATTTCAACTTTTCCGTATTTCTCGGGACGAGGACATTCTATACGACTTCGAAGCGCATGCCCCACAAAGAAAGCAGATATGTCTGCATTATCTCAAGACATATTTCAAACAGACAAGATTGGTGTCGTCGATCATCAAGGAATGTGGACTTTGTAAATTAGATGTGTTCATTTTTGATGAAGGATGCCTACCCTTTCTCCAAAAATTCTGACAAATGACTAGCTTTTGGATGCATTTGACAAGGCATGCCGAATACCTTAGTGTCCGCAAAATACATGTCGTTTTGATTCCGGTTAACAGAGCGCAGATCCACTGCCCTCCATTCTCGAGCGTTTGTAAAAACTGTTGTGTTTCTTTCGCATGCCTCCTCGGTCATGCTTCCGGCAAAGCTCCTGGGTCTACTCCCAAATCCATACTTGGGATTGAAGACGTAACAAATGATATATTGCGACATTCTACAGCGCGTATGAGGCGACGAAATGCAAAGATGAGAATGCCCAAGGTCGGACAGATTTCGAACAATCGCCTGGACATCTGACTCATTGTACCAGTTGGATAAACCAGCAATTACGCCGGCAGCTGAAACCACATCTGCACACACATACACACACACAGGAGCCGTGGGCAAATCATGAGGCCGATGTGTGAGCGAGTCAATTAAGGTGACACTTCCAAACAGATACAAGCCCAGCATCTTACTCTACCGTCATTTCTATAGTGGTCCCAATACTGCACTTCACATCATTACTTCACCATCTGTGGCTACAGACTTCGCATATGAATCCGACCCATTGTGGATGCGCACGCTATGAAATATTTACTAAATACATGAGACGTCATCTCGGATACGATGGTGTATTGCGCGGACTTTTAATGATATTTACAACGCAATCCAATCCAATTGCATCTTATTCACACCTGAATGTTGACTTTTCAAAGCGTTTCTATTTGATTTACCATCGACTTCCGATGTTCTTCAAAACGGATACAGCCATGGTAAGGAATGTTTACAATGTTTTTTGATCGACCTAATTTTCTAAACATTTATTTTCGATTATAATTACTGTGCCCCATATTGCCATAAAGTTTCATTTAGTATTTTAGCAATTTTTGGTTGTTTAATGAAATACGCGTTATGGTTCCTACCCATTGAAATCTGTTTGAAGACATTTTTGCGATCTGCTTAATAGCGTACAGAGGTTAATCATCTTTTTAAACACGAATTAATGAATTTTCATTTCGCAAATCCTCCCGGTTAGTGGCGCGTCCGACACGATCTAAAATCATCCAAGGATTTCAAAATTTGGAACTGGAAGGCAGTATTTCGTCGTGATATATGCTTGAATGTGTAATGCACTACGAGGAAGGTGCGCGAAGGTATGAGTATCTGATGCTTATATATATTGTTTTTTATGGTCATACATATCAATTGGAAAAACCATATGAATTAGGAATTCATATTTGATAGTGTGATTATTCTGATTGCTAGGGAGACTGTCATTGCAATGTCGAATGCCTGACAGTGACTGAAGTGTCTAGTGATTATGCCGCTTACTTGTCAGTATTGCGATCCCATTTCTGATCTAGGTGACATTTTACAAGTGCGGGCAGCAGTACGTGCGATATGGTGCCGGCCGCATTACAACTGAGCAAATACTGGGAATTCTCCCCGTGAAACCTCGCAGAAGAATTTGTAGAAGAAAAACGCTTAATTAATTTCTTAGGCGTATGCTCGGATTCCCAGTATTAAGTAAATGCGTACGCAGGCAGTTCACAGCGAAATGCGGTTCAGATACAACCGCAAAGCCGGCATTGCCGGACTGTGAATTTAGCAAATCTTACAATGCAAAGGATATTCATGTGTTTGAAATTGGGCAGGATAAATAACTCCCCAAATCGTAAAATCTCCAATTAACCCCGTCCTGGTGAAAGACTCCAAGAGATCGGTCACAGACTGCAATTTCCACATATCTTGAGCTCGCAAGTACACATTGATCAGCAAGTGCGAAATTAACATACTCCCTCCATATACCAACGTCATGCTTCGCGGACAGTTTAGCATTGCGTTTTACAGAAATCCTTCTTGCAATCTGTTTAACCAGAACAACTTTGTCAAATACCCAATTGTCCCTGTCAGCCCAAGTATCTTTTAGTTTTTTGAATAGACTCAAGATACAATAGGACGTAGGCTAAGATGCAATTGCGGCATCTGGCAATGACATTTTAAAAAACTTCGAAAAACATTAGAAAACTGATGCATCTACTTTATGACCGGGACAAATTAGCCAAAACTGCTAGTGATCCCCTTACAAACTTAAGTCATACTTGCCATTTTCCCCCTCATATACTTGTAATTGTCCAGTAAACAGCTGATAATAAGTATCAGCAGTATTGTCTATGATGTCTGTTTATTTCAGATTCATGCTCCATGTAGGGACGGAGGAAATTGACGAAAAATCACTCCATAATTTCTGTTAATTTGGGATGTCTGTTTTTGTTGTTTGCGTAGTTGTCGAGAACGCAAAGGATAACATGTCAGTGCCTCGCACAGAAATGTTTAATTTTAGGAATTGAAAGCGACTTCTGGAATCTATTACTGAAGCACATTACTCACCAGGAACTCCATGGGATTCCATTTTTATAAATGAATGCCTTTTGAGACTACCGTATGCCATCATTTGCTTGCAGCCTGCAGCCTCGAAAAACCCTTGATTTCGACTCCAAATTTCCGTGGACAGAATAAAGATGTTTGACCGCCAACTAACAAGAAAGACTTAATTGCTTAACATAGTCATTCTGAAGCATTTCATAAAGGAAACCTCATGTAAATAGTCAATTGGCAATATAATTTTCCGGTAGTTAAGAGCACGAGGCACTTAAGCTTTCATGTATATTGATTATTGGATATATTGACAAGGTTTATACTCTTGTAGAGTTACAAAAATTGCCATTGAAAGATTAAATAGGCAATTCGGCGAGCATACGTCTGCTTTCGATAAATTCTCTTCAGGCCTGTACATTTATATGGCTATTAATGTAATGAATTAAAAGATACGGGCAAGTAGATAATTATTCTGTAGCTCGGGTTTGTAGAGGGGAGGGGAGGGGAGGGAGAGAATGAAACACCACAATTCCAGTCAGCGCCCGGGAGATGGTTGGTCCCGGCGAAGGTAATTACATGCGGGTGGTTGGCTTGGTGGCTTTGACCCATGGTAACTGTGGGACCTGTACGAAGTTCCTCTGTGCGCATAGGACCGATCGGCGTAGCCTGATTGCAGCCGCCTCTGCCGTAGCCAAGACGCGCTGCCCAATTAATTTTGGATAGCTTGATGGGACCTTGTAGATCACTCTGAAGGCCTCTCTGGCGTCTACACGGCGGTCTGTGTCTACCATGTGCGCGAGGATCGAGCTGTTGATATTCTTTATTTGTCCCTTTCCTAACCGTGCTGGGAGATGTTCTTTCATTCTTTTAGATAACCGCCAGCTCGTGCGACCACTATATTCTGCCCCAAAGGAGCAGGTAAAGGAGTAAATACGCATGGAGGTGGTCTGAGCTGGTAGTTTGTCCTTGCCCTCTCCGTATAGGATGGGACTGGTAGAGAACAGGACACGGGTGTCAGCTGCTGGAAAGGTCTGTGAGACAGCTTGAGTAAGGCGTCTTCTTAAGAGCTCACTTTGTGCATCCCCTTGGACTGGGACCCTGATAAAAAGGCTTTTCTTTCTTGCCGTCAGTATCGGGGCTTTTGCAGTCTTTCGACCATGTTCTTACTAATGAATCGATCAGGATACCCGTTTTGGCGAAAGAGGCTTTCGATGATCTTCAGCTCTTTCTCATCGCTATCAGATGAGCAGATTATCTTTCTGTCAAACACCGGACTAAATTACGTTTAACGTTTAACGGTACGAAACTGCCAAAATGGGTGTATTGTCCGGACCACGTTTTCTTGCGATAGACGCTGCGTCGAATGCTGCCGTTAGGTCTTCTATTCAGAAGCACATCCCGAAAGGGAAGTGAACCGGACTGTTCTTCCTCAAGAGTGAACTTTATTGATGGGTGCGCCTGATTTATGTCATCCAGTAGAATTAAGATGTCACTTATTTTTGGCGTAATCGCGAATATATCATTCGCGTACCGCCCATAGTATCTTAAGCCGTTGATCTGGTGACGTAGCTGGAAGGCTTCTAACTTTCCCATGAATATATTTGCCAAAAACGGGCGAAGAGGTGAGCCCATTGCTACGCCTATATAGATTGTTATCGAATAGGAACTGCACGTTTAAGGTACACCTCAATAACAATTGCTTGAGGGCATTCACTGGCATTCCTATATCATGTTGATTGTCGGTAGTGAAATCACAATGGTAGTTGACCGTTTCCGTTACCGGTACGTTCGTAAAAAGGTACGAGACATGACCATTACGTCCAGATCGAATTCTTTCACGCCGTTAATGTATTCAAAGTTATCTCGATAGTTATGTGGCGCTAGTTGATACTGCAGAGGTTTAAGTTTCTCCGTCAGCCATTTCGCTATTGCATGGTACGGCGAGTGCCTCACACCGAGGTTTTGACGAAACGGTACGCCATCTTTGTGGATCTTCGGCAAACCATATAATCTAGGTTTATGCGTGACGACAGTTCGGAGGCGCTCTACGTCGTGTTCGATTATGCCACCATCCGCCTGAATTCTTTTCAAGCAGTCAGTCAGTTGTGCTTCAATCTCATCTGTACGGTCCTTCTCCTTCTCTTTTTTCGGAACTTTTCCTGATCCGACATAATTGACTGTATCTTCGTAATAAAGTCTACCCTGTCCATCAAAACAACACCGGTTCCCTTATCTGGCCTAGTTATCGGAATGTCTCTGTTCTGCCGAAGCTGCTTTAACTTCTCAATGTGTGATTTCTTCAGCAAGCCCCGATATGTCTGACGACTGTTCAGGTATTGATAAGCGCAAATGACTAACGTAGACTTAAGATGTTTTACGCTCTCTGTCGAAACGGGCTGAAGGTCATGTGTTTGGTTCAAGAGATTGGATTCTTTAATTATGTTTCTAACTCTAGCTGGTTGGGTTTCTGGTGAGGACAGCAAAACTTAGGACCCAACGATACGCTTCAATCGATTTTTTATCGAGAGATATGGACGAATAATTGTATACGTACCGACATGGATCTTCAGGAATCTTGGATTGTGGTTTGCCCTCATGAATACTCAGTAGATGAAAGGTCCTCTTGATTGCTCCAAGTTTGTCCGAAATGGATTGCACATGCATAATTATCGAATTCCTTTCGCTCGTCTTCGCCAAGTTGATCGAGCATGGCTGCCCGTTGACGTACGTGACGCCCCAGCTCTTCCACGTTTACACGCATGCTCTATAGTTCATTTTCGGCGTATCTTCTCAAGGTATCTCAGCTGATAACCGAACGACTCCGTGGCATTGCTCTCAAGTAGGAGTATGGGCACTCGTTTGCCTCTAGGCATTCCTTAATAAACCTGGCTCTTACTTTCGCCTCCACAAGCTTGGTGCTGAACCGAAGGTACCCAATTAGTGCCCTCAACACCACGGGATCTTTGGGCTGTTTTAGAGTTGCGAAAATTCCCATTGCAAAATTCAAAAGGCAATTTGGCGAGCATACGTCTGCTTTCGATAAATTCGCTTCAGGCCTGTACATTTATATGTCTATTAAATTAATGAATTAAAAGATACGGGCAAGTAGATAATAAAACTGAAGCTCGAGTTTGGAGAGGGGAGGGGGATGGGGTCCCAGTCCAAGGGGATGCACAAAGTGAGCTCTTAAGAAGACGCCTTACTCAAGCTGTCTCACAGACCTTTCCAGCAGCTGACACCCGTGTCCTGTTCTCTACCAGTCCCATCCTATACGGAGAGGGCAAGGACAAACTACCAGCTCAGACCACCTCCATGCGTATTTACTCCTTTACCTGCTCCTTTGGGGCAGAATATAGTGGTCGCACGAGCTGGCGGTTATCTAAAAGAATGAAAGAACATCTCCCAGCACGGTTAGGAAAGGGACAAATAAAGAATATCAACAGCTCGATCCTCGCGCACATGGTAGACACAGACCGCCGTGTAGACGCCAGAGAGGCCTTCAGAGTGATCTACAAGGTCCCATCAAGCTATCCAAAATTAATTGGGCAGCGCGTCTTGGCTACGGCAGAGGCGGCTGCAATCAGGCTACGCCGATCGGTCCTATGCGCACAGAGGAACTTCGTACAGGTCCCACAGTTACCATGGGTCAAAGCCACCAAGCCAACCACCCGCATGTAATTACCTTCGCCGGGACCAACCATCTCCCGGGCGCTGACTGGAATTGTGGTGTTTCATTCTCTCCCTCCCCTCCCCTCCCCTCTACAAACCCGAGCTACAGAATAATTATCTACTTGCCCGTATCTTTTAATTCATTACATTAATAGCCATATAAATGTACAGGCCTGAAGAGAATTTATCGAAAGCAGACGTATGCTCGCCGAATTGCCTATTTTATTTTTCAATGGCAATTTTTGTAACTCTACAAGAGTATAAACCTTGTCAATATATCCATTTTGCCAAATCCACAATAATCTTTCGGCCTTCCTTCAGACAGGTTATTGCTTTGTGACTGGTATCTTACTAGGCACATTGTGTAGGATACATTTCCTTACAAATCGTGCAACGAAACGATTCGCATAAGCCATCCATATTTACTCAGTAAAAATATGGCTTGCAGTATGTTGAGGTCTAGGCAGCACAAACTTGATCAGTAAATTCTCCAAACATGTACCACAAAACCAGTATTCCGCCACAGTTTTGTACGCTTGAAAAAGAAAACTGTTTGACATGCTGTACTTCAGCATAGTTTTTTACGCCTCAGCCATGTACGCTGAAGGATTTTTGGTCGGCGCTGTTTCTCCGTGAAAGATAATCGAAAATAACAGTGGTTTTACTGTCCTTTTTTAAATCTCATTTTAGTCCACTAGTAGAGACCGGTCCGATGAAGCAAAACATACTCAAAATAACGCATATGGTAAAACTTGTGCGTTAAAAGATATCGTTGGGTTCAGTGACACGTTATTGCAGGTCATAAAACATGGAAGCAGAAGTGACATATGGACGCATTGTGTCGTAGATAGGGGCAAGGCGCCCAGGTCACTGTGGCTTCATTAAACCTGCAGTGGAAATGACTCGTGTGCGTACCGAGCAAATCATTACTCATGACCAATCGCATGGTGTGCTAGCTGAAATGTTAAGTGTGTTTTCGATCGGGAAGAATGGCTTCGATGAGTCTTCAATACCGATCATTGTGCAGTCTAATCCTACGATAAAACATATACGGCTGGATGCCTTCTTTCGAATGCACTTCTAATAATCCACCGGTCAAAACGTTTCTCAATGAAACGGGGCTACTCACGAAGCCCGAATGTTTAAACCGATCGTCGCTTTTCCTATAAATCCTTATATATGTACAGACAACGTGCATGAAGTATGCTTCTAGTTACGCGTTTTGCAACAGATTATGTCTTGTTCACACGCACGCTCGAGAAAAGCGAATCCTGCGGTTTTTTCGGAAAGGTTTTATAATTAGGAGACCTACTAAGAGCCGAAGGTTTGCTCTCAACTAACGTCGTCATTGTGCGTTAATAAATCTTGCGTTTGAAGTACACAGCACTGTTGACATCAATTGCAATCTCATTTAAAGAATATATGAAACCTTCCAATGTCAAAGACATATTTGTGATTTCTCTTTTACAGCCAGCATATAACCTCTAGAATGCAAATACCAAATTCAGTGAATGACAGACGTAGTTTGATATAATTATAGAATTGGAGGAACGTTAATATCAAAATATGCCAATTTCTGATGTAGACGATTTGATGGAGACGAGATATCGTAAACATCGCCAGAAGGAAGAAATATTTGGGCATGAAAGCTGCAAATGCTCTATCTGACTTTGGCGTCTTAAAGAAATTAGGTTGGCATGATAAACAAGATGGGTATGCTCTGGGCTCAGGAGCAAGCTGGACCGACCTCGAAGATAATTAACTTCGTTCAGGCTTACAACACTCTCGCTCATCTATCCACATCAACTTAATTACAAATTAATTATTCATAAAAACAACGATGTTAATGCCGTCTACCTATTCCCATTTTAGGCGTCAGGCAGAGAACATACTCAATACATAACAAGACGTCCATAGAAAATGTTTATTGGAAGGTCTTCGTTTTAGAAGATGTCATTACAGCTTGGTGAACAGGGCCAGCAGGAGTGGCAGAAGGGAGCACTGTGTCACGGATAGCGCCGGTTCGCTTGGAGACGCACTTGGTTTTGTGGTTTCGGTAGGATTCTCATTTTCGTTCGGTTCGCTTGGAGACGCAGTTGGTTTTGTGGCTTCGGTAGGCTCTTTATGATGCTACGCGGTATGATTCATACCCTTGAAGTCTGTTTGAAGATATTTATGAGATCTCCGTATTCACTTATGCACGTTTATGATCCTTATTTAATGTAACGATTGCATTTTGCAGTTCGCAATTCCTCGAGATTAGTGGCGCGTCTGACCCGATCTAGCATTATCCAGGGATTTCAAAATTTGGGACTGGAAGGATGTATTTCGTCGAGATATATGCTTGAAGGCGTAATGCACCAGGAAGAAGGTACGAGTCGGTATGTTTATCTGATGCTTCTAAATGTTGATTTACGTGGCTACACTTATTCAATAGAAAAGGGCTATAAATTGGAAATTCATTTTTGAGAGTGAAAATTTTCTAAATGCCACCTGCCTACGTCATGCTTCGTTAACAGTTTAGCATTGCATTTTACAGAAATCCCTCTTGCAATCCGTTTAACCGAAACAACGTTGTAGAATACGCAAGTGTACCTGTCAGCCCATTAATCTCTTATTTTTTGGAAAATACTGGAGATGCAATAGAACGTATACTAAGATGTAATTGCGGCATCTGTCAATGGCATTTTAAAAAACTTCGGAAATCCTTAGAAAGCAGATGCTGCTGTATAGGACCAGGAGGCGGTATCATGTGATCGGAACTTATTGTCGGTCGCCGATGTCAGACTTCGGGCAAAAACGTCTCCTGACTTCCCCATTAATTTCTTTATACATGTTCCACAAAATTAGTATTCCGCCACGGTTTTTTACACTTGAATACATAAACTGTTTGTTACGCTCTACGTTAGCATGACTTCCTAAGAAAACGCTGATGGATACAAAGACAAATTAATCAATTTTAATAAGCCCTGAGCTCATCTGATATTTAACGATAACTGAAAGAACAAGTTCGCCTATTGGGGAAGAATTTAACCATCATAATATCTGGAAATGAACAACATCACATTGAAGTATTTTTGACATTCACTGTTAGTCCGGTAGGGATTATCTACAATAACAGTATTGTTACTGTTCTATTTTTATTCTCACTTAAGTCCACTGACAGGGTCTGGTCCGGTCAATAAGATGATACTCAAAAGACCGCATATAGTAAACCTTGTGCGTTGAAAGATATTATTAGGTTCATTGACGCGTTGTTGTGGGTCGGCAAACATGACAAGCGGAAGTGCCATATGGGAGCATTGGGTCGTAGATAGGGTCGAAGCTCGGTAGGTCGCTATGGCTTCATCAACCCTGCATAGGAAAGGAACCAGCAAATCTTTACTCATAACCAAACCCACGATGTGTCAGTTATAATTTTAAGTGTGTTTTCGATTGGGAAGAATGGTCTACAATACTGATCATCGTGCAGTTTAATCTTAGGATATTTAATATATAGCTGGGTGCCGACATTTGAATGCACTTTCAATAGGCCGCCGGTTACAACGATACTCAAAAAGTGGCTCCTTACAAGGCACGAAATTTAACACTTATCTTCTCTTTTCCAATAAATTCTTATATATTGTGCAGACACTGTGCACGAAGTCGGCTTTCAGTGACACGATTCGCATACGAACGCTCGAGGAAAATAAATCTTGTTGTTTTTTTAGGAACGTTTGTAATTATAAGAGCTACTAAGAGCATAAGGTGTCATCGAAACTAGCATTCCAATTGTACCGCATGAAATATGCAACACTGGTCACATCCATTTCAAACACTTTTAAAGGATATATAAAGACTTCCCAGTGACATAGATGTTTTTGAGTAGTTTTTTGGTGTTCGGCAGACAACCTGATAGGCTGCTTTCACGCCGGCTTGGTCATTGGCGTCCACGAGATGCGTAAGGATAAAACTTAAATTCACTCCAATTTTCAACTCTACCTGGTCAGGTAGGCAGATACGCCCTTCTACAGACGTCCCCTTACACGACCACTTAATGACTACATGCACACTGATGTAGACCGCAATGTTAGTGAGTCTTTACCATTTAATCATTGAAGGGGGAGAGTTTGTGCATGATAGGCATCAATTAGCCGAGAAGAAAACGCTTATGATCACTGTCATTAAACGTCATTTACTAATTTTCTATGTCGCGTTCTCTAGCGAGGGCAGAACATATCCACAGCATACGTACCCGTTGCGTAAGGAGAACATTCTACAATAGCTAACGCTTTCCGCACAAGGACCCACAAAAACACGGTTGCAGAATATCGAAGTTTTAATGTTTACCGTTCAATCTCATACTGCTTGGTGCTAGATTTCGAAATTTAATTTGACTCACAAGCGGGTGGCTAAGACCACTAACAACACGGTCTGCATTTTTTTCGCCCTACCACCCGTGTGACAATCAGTTGGCTTTTGTTACTTCCCGAAAGCCTCGACATTTTAAGTTGTAAATTTACTGAATATTTTAATTTGTAGTCAACTGTCGGTAGGTGGGCTAACGCATGAAATGTCAACAGAAATTTCGAAATGCTTTATCCTTTCGAAAAGAGCAATAATGAAGGGTTGTAAAATTTAACATCATGCTGCATAATTCCATGGTGATCTCTTATTCACGAAAGATCTTTGCTGATGTGGCATGCATTGTTTTCATTTATTTTCGTTGTCCTTGAAAATTCAATTATATTGCATGGAAAACATGCATAAAAACATCCCTTCTTTTATTCATTCTGCAGAAAATCACGTCTTGTTCCGATTTTATGTTCAAAAGAAAAATAGAATTCGGGTTTGAAATACCTGTCCAATTCCCGAATTATTTTGAACCGAACCTGCTGGTTCAGTTGCATTCGGGGTTTCTAAACTACAAGCCGTATATTTTCCGTGTGGGGATATCCAAGCGTTTCTCTACGACATTAAGAAGAGACCATCTGTGGTTTATAAAATTAAGCAGGGGGTTTGAACAATAATGTTACCATGGAAATTTTCGAAGTCGAAATATACCCTGTAAAGCATTGGATGAGGACGGAATTCTCTACAGAAGGGGTAAGTGAATGAATATTTTTGCGGATGCTTTCCATGAAATATAATTGAATGTTTAGGGCGTCGAAAATAAAGAAGAAAATTGCATGCTAGGCATGTAGTCATTTTTACAGAGAATTTTCTTTCCATGCAGTCGGAAATGAGTTTATGCGAATGCGGACACCATTAGGTAAGCGGATTTTCATAGACTTATGTTACATAATTATTAGTTTTACAAAATTACCCAATTAAAGTTTCCTAATCTAGAACGCATTTTGAAATTTTGGTTTAAATTTCATGAATTAGCCCACACACGACAGCCACAGCATACGATATATTATTCAGTTTACTTTACTCACAAGAACTACTTTCCCACTCATCTTTCGATAACGATGCAGTTACAATCTAACTTGAAATATAGCATTGCTGTTGATGATATCTGTATACTTCCATGTGAAGCTCTTTAAAGTGTTGTTCAAAGTCATTAATAACCCGTTCAATAGACAATGCTTAATGGAATGTTTTTGTGTTGGAAGATGCCATTACAGCTTAGCGAACATAGCAAGCAGGAGTGGCAGGAGGAAGCACTGTGTCATGGATAGGATTGAGGCGCCGAAGTTCGTTGTGAAATCATCCGGTACGCCTTTGGGCGAGCCAGATGGCGGTTTGGGACGAGCATCACCATTAGGTTTAGTATTGTCTGATGTGCCTGGAGAAGGGCCAGGTTGATGGGCTGTGGTAGATCCACTACCAGTTGCATCAGAAGCACTAGCCGCTGTGTCAGAAGTACTCGCCGCATCAGTGCTCAATTCTTCAGCAGACGCTAGGGAGGAAGAGTGCTATTTACTTTTTTGATTTAAGGAGAAACCCTATGTGGAAAATTAAGGTTAAAATTTTCTGCAACATACTACAGAAAGCAAATGCGTGGAAAAGTAAGCCGTTGAACAAGAACTTCATCATCGTACTGCTCCCTGTTCTAAAACCAACATAGAACGCCGTAACAAATTCCAGATTTATGTGACGATGATAGGAGTGTCGTTTGAAAGACTACTGGCATGTCGGATTTGTTAACGTACCTCAACTTCGGTGAACGCAGTGGCTCGTATAGACCCCATATCTGAGTGATATATCTGTGTGGACGGTCCGAAACGGAGTTGATTGGGTGACCAACTTCTTTCGACGAGGGCGTAGAGTTCACAGCTGACAACTTTCCTATCGTTATCATGTGCACACATTGACGTTCATATCTATTCCGTTAACTGCTGTTTTTCCAGGCTAAAATCATGAGACTGCATCGCTAGTTGGCAATCGTAAACTTAAGGTAGATTACACAAAATGAATTTTAATATCTGTTGGCTATTGTAAATTTTTACACCTATAATATTTTCGGTGACATTTTGAGTTGTCGAATATATGTATATAATTGGGTCTTCTAAACTCTTCAGATTTACATTATAGCATTAGTCATCAAGGTGCCTCAATCAAGTAAACTTACACTTGCGATTTTCGACGTGTAGGGTGAAAAGTCGTCGAATAGGATAGTCAGGCAGATGAAAAAAAATTTCGTTTTTGATACTGTGAAATACTATATTGCCACATTCGTAAGCCTGATATCCCACATGCGAAAAATGTACTGGAAGGGCTCGTAAGTAATAGTGGCTGATATAAGACAAATTTTCCTATGCGGGCTTCAGCGCATGACAATCATTGTTTTTAAAAAATGCAGAGGCCTTGCTATAGAAGGATCAGCTCACTTCGTAATGCTCATTTGAATATTCGTTTAGTCGTCAGTTACCCTGCAAATATTGGCATTTTTAATGCGATTGCTTCAAACCTTTCTTAGTGCTGCGAAAGAACATTTTGTTCAAAATCAATTTTCCCGAAGACCTTACTCACCCGGTCCCGTTTTCTTAAAAAACCGGCAAAGTATTTGAATCGTGCAAAATGACTGTAAGCGGCCCATTTTTTTCAGCTTGACCTAATATGTTCAATGAATGCAAGTCATATTTCTCAAAGTTGTGGCCAACATTCACCTTCCCAATGCGTATGCATTGCGGGTTTTCCAAATCAATCCCCTAACTGAACACCGAAACGAACCTTAGTGCACGGGCTTGAATAAAGGAAGATTCTGGTTTGTTTTATGCTGTCAGGCATTTATTGCTTTAGAAAAGTGTTTTAAATCGGACGGCAATGAAGAGGAAAACGAGAAGGAGTCTACAAAGTCCTTGACCGTTACTGATAGACCGTTCTCATAGCTCATGCTACCTCCATTTTACTGGCGGGTATGCAAGCACTTTTAAATGCAAAGTGGAAAACGGTTACACTTCAGGCAGGGCGATGTTAACTTTTCTGTCAAGCAGAACGTGTGATAATTAAACACTCCGCGAATCCGAATACTTTTGCTGCGACACACTTTGGAGCATTATGGCAGATTGGCCGAAATTTTAAACTTTTCATTACCTACGACCACATATACACGCATAATGATCCTTGACATCACAACCGTCCCACATT
This sequence comes from Spirometra erinaceieuropaei, assembly GCA_902702965.1. Classification (NCBI taxonomy): domain Eukaryota; kingdom Metazoa; phylum Platyhelminthes; class Cestoda; order Diphyllobothriidea; family Diphyllobothriidae; genus Spirometra; species Spirometra erinaceieuropaei. The sequence goes on from CACRXP010000786.1 coordinate 35,363, forward strand.
TTTTTTCGAAAATTCAGTTTTGTCAGAGGAACCACTCCATCAAACCTTTTGGACCATAGCTAATGCGTTTCAGATCGGCGGAGGTTGCTCAACCCTTTGCTGTTTCAATCATTCACTACTCTGTTGAAAAAGCTGCTTGTTTTCATTTCGAAAATACTAACTTTATTGATGCAACATTTCCAAAGTCCATTTGTTCTGATATCCAGTAGATTGACATGTCCACATAAGGACTGTTTGCAACTATCCAGAAGCCACTTTTTCTACAGGGGATAGCCTGCATTTTAGCGCTCACGTTAGTAATAATCATAATCGTTGGGTATGCCTTTTGAAAAATCAGCGCTGAAATATCCAGAAAAGAATGATAAATGAAGCTAGGTAAAGTAACTCAGAAGAGATTAGAATGCGTGCTTGGGATAACTTGATATTTGAACGTATAAATCTCAATCCTAGACGTTTCGATGGCAGACTAGTTAGAGGGGAGCCGTACTGTCAGCCGCATGCAGCATAAGGGCTGTGCATCTGGCGGTCTGCATGCATAATAGCCAACTGGGCCTTTGATTCTGGAGGGAACAGAAGAGCAGATTATCCGATATGGCAGCAACCACTTCGCCAAGCCTATATTTAGTGCTGCCACACAGAAAAGCGGGGTGCGGCTTATTGAAAAAGGCTAATTACGAAGCCTTGCACGTATGGATGACACTGCAATGCTGTTGCCGCCCGGATAGTTCATTGCCTAAACATGTCATATGGAGTTGCAAATAGGACCATATTCCAGCCAATATATTGCGCTCCGTTGTGCCCACATGAACGAACGCATTTAAACTTGTACTGCGGTTCAAACAGATCGGAGAATTTGGTATTCTTTTGGCGTAGGAACATGAAACACAGACAGCTCGCTGATAGACTGAGAAGAATGCATTTTCAAGCATACTTTGCTGGAGGCTAAATGTCTCGGTATCTGCATGCGTTTTAGCGATGCTTAGGGCGTGTATACTGGGGACTTATCTCTGGATTATTTGCATGACAAATAGGTCTCATACTGCGGCTTTTTTGGAATTATGACAGAGCTATTGTTTCCGGCTGAGTTAACTCAGTCTGGGGAATTATTACTCCAAAAAGTGGATAACAGGCGCTATCTATTTGTTGCTGACAGGGAAAGAAATAAAAATCACACGGTGACTGATGTGCTAAGGTTGATTACGTGCTTTAATGTAGTCATTGCTGTAAAAAATACGACAATGCAATACCTTTGGGACAATGCCAACAAGGGGGGGATTAATTCAATTATGATTACTATCAAATGCTTAAATAAGTGCCACCTTTTAATTGGGGACATTTACTAGGAACCCCATCTGCGGCACAATTCGCATTACCCGTAGACGCCGCAGAATGACTGTCACAGACTAGTCTTGAAAGTTGCCTTCGAGTTCGTATGCTACGATTAACACATTTGAATTTCAAAACGCAATAGCTCATTTCTGGAAAGCAGCCCTTACATTTATCAAAGTGATCCGTTCATATGCTGCGTTTGTAACCAGCATTAAAGTGCGGAGGAATGCTTTGTCAAATACCTTAGAAGAAATCCACTCTTAAACCAGCAAAGCAATCTCCGTTGCGGATTAAGTAACACATTGCAGATAATCGAATATAGGCCGACGTTTGAATCGAGGAACTTTTATTTTAGGAGTTTGTAGCCAATATGACCATCCGCATGAGACACAGGTTGATGAATACCGCAACTACACGCACAGTCAACCCTTTACTTGGACTTAGATTATTAAATCATTAGATGTGATATTAGACCTCATGTATAAATTATAAAGGAGATGGAATTTGTGCGATGGAACCGGCCCAGAATTTTGAGTTGTTTTGCATATTTAATGAGAATTTTGATAGTATTACTGTATTTGAAGACGCAGAAAGGCTCTCCGGAAGAGGTTTATTAAATGCTGACGTTTCGAAGAGCTGGGTCGGCTCTTTATTGTCAAAGCGTAAACTGCACTTAATCGATCAGAAATTTAATTTAATGTAGCAGTTGTGTTGGCCGGCCTCATGCTGATTGATTTTTCCCTCCTCTCGCTGCCTCGGCCTCCCGGGAGATGGTTGACGGGCGTTTTGGCTGTGTGCTTTGTGAGTCACCACTCCGTCGAGGGGAACTGATTGGACTTTAGTCGGGCGGTCGGTCTGGCGGTTCTTTTTCTTCGTCACCGAGTAAACTCATTGTCGGGCTATTTCCGTGCGGCCTACTTAAGTTCAGTGTGGTTGTTTGGTCCTGAGCTCCACGATTGTGATGACGTAGGACTTTGTAAGCTGCAGGAAGGTCCAGATGCCCGTTGATAGAGTGGGCATCGGGGAACCACGCCTTCAGAGTTGGCCGTTATGTTTTTGTGTTGCCTCGGCCTAAAATGGTAGCCCTTTGGAGGTCAAAAGTACGCTCCGTTTCTCCAACGTGCGTTGCTAGTTGAGAGTTAGGGTCTAACCTCCGAGTGGCCGATTTGTGTTCTTGTAGGCGAGTATGTAACTTCCGCCCGGTTTCGCTTACATAGTTGCAGTCGCCCTCATTGCAATTCATTTTGTAGATGACTGCTGAGGTTTCAGCGGGTGGCAATGGGTCCTTAGGTTGCATTAGGCGACGTCGAATTGTTGCTTGTGGTAGATGGGCTATGCCTACTCTGGTGGGTTGTAACAGTCGCGAGACCGCTTCAGAGACCCCTTTAACGTAAGAAATGGCCCTCCAGACTTCGGGTTGCTGCTCATTTAGCCGTTGTCTGGGCGCCCAACGTCTGCTTCTCTCGATGAAATGCCTGGGATAACCATTGGCTGCAAATAGGTTCACAAGGTAAAATCGTTAGGCCCTTTTATCTTCTGGTGTGCTGCAGTGTGGTTCGACGCTTTGGAATAGAGTGCGGACACAACTACGTTTGTGAGACAGAAGATAGTTGCTGTTAAAGTGTAGGATCTGTCTCGTGTCGGTGGAATTTCTGAATACTGTAGTTTGCAGCTGTCCAGTGGTACACCGGCGCACAAGTACGCCAAGGAAAGGCAGTTGGTTGTTTTTTTGTTTCTGCTTCCATCGTAAATTGTATATCCGGGTCAACCGAGTTCAGTAGTTCTTTTAAGTGTTCAATGTCAGTTGTTATGACAACGACGAAGGTGTCATCGACAGAGCAAGCCCAGAACGTTTGTTGATACTTGGTGAACACCAAATGTTCTACCCCTTGAAGAACTACTTCAGCAATTAGGCCTGATATAGGGTAGTCCATAGGAGTGCCTTTTATTTGTTCGTACATTTGTCCGCCGAAGGTGAAATAGGTCTTGAGGCATTATCGCAGAAGCTCGAGCAGATGCTCAGACTTCAGGGGTTTGTCTCTCTCCTCATAACGCTCTGCCAGTAGTTGGTCCACAACGTCTATCGCTAGTTGCTGCGGAATGGAGGTGAAGAGCGAAACGACATCAAAGGATACCATGGACTCGTCTGGCTCTAACCTTAGACGTTTTATGCGTTAGAGGAATTGATACGCAGACGCTACTGTTGTTGGTGAGCCTTCGGCCAAAAACTTAAGACGTCCGAACATCCATTTTGCCAAACCTTACGTCGGAGTTTCACGAAGGGATACGATTGGCCTGAGTGGGACATTTGCCTTGTGTACTTTCAGTAGAACGTAAAAGCGAGCCGTGGCGTTGTCAGTGGGTTTCATGGAAAACCAGTCGTTGGGTGTAATCGTCCCTTTGGTCCTGAGATTTCTTAGGCTTTTGTTTATCCGAGTGATTCGATTTTTCATTTCGCTGGCACGGCATTGTTTTTATGAATGCTGGTCTTCGAGTAAGTCCTGTACCTTGTTCTGGTAATCTGATTTGTCCAGCACAACTGTTGAACGTTCTTTGTCAGCTGGCAGAATAATTATGTCCTTGTTTGCTTTTAGGCTTTTCAGTGCTCATTGTTACATATTGCAAAGAGTTTCGCACCTCCTGTGTCGCATAAGCAACGAGGAGGTTTGGTGACGGATCAAATCTTTCGTCTCTTCTGATGCCTTTGTTAATTGAAGAACAGATTCGAAGGCGGCAAAGAACTCTGTGGGTGCGGCTCCACGTTCCAGGATTGTGAGGTGTGTTCGTAAGGGTTTTAGATGAAATGATATGAACCAGGACGCCTGACGAGTTGTCGGAGCGTGGTACACGAAATTTTTCCAATTTTATATATATTTCCTTGTTTCTTTTGGCACGTACTTTCTGAGCATGTCTGAGAATGGTCAGCTCTATATTCTTCGATTCTTCACCGACAGCTCTCCAGAGATAACACTTAGATTGGTCCATCTCTAAATTATAGCGTCCTAGTCTTTGATGGCAATCGTGAATTAGCACTCTTGTCATTCTTCTGCCAAGTCGGGCTACAGTCACCCTTGCCAGAGCAGAATTCATAGGAGGCTTGTAAGTGACGCTCTTAGGGGTCAATTGATTGTCCAGGCAGCGGTGGAGTAAGTGCAGTTGTGCTTGAGTTGACACAATCCGCAGGACGAATTTTTCCCAACGGCGCGCTGCACGGAGCACTGATGGCTCAAACAATCTGTTCAGATTGGCAAAGTTGAGATATCCGGGTTGATTATTTAAAGGCGAAGGCAGGCTCTCCGGAATAGGTTTATTTAAGTGCTGTGTTGAGCAGCAGACAAACACGCAGATGTGGATAAAACGTTTTATAAGTGCTGGAGTGATTGGTGATTTTGCTTGAGGTAGAAACAGTTAAGTCAATTGGATTGATTTGTGCAAGTTGCTTAGAGAGATATATATATTTGCTATAATTTAATAAGGTAAATCCAAACTTTCTGCAAAATATTGACATCGTTCACTATGAGCTGTAAATAATTTACTAGATTATTCCAGAGTCAAAATGTTAACACAAAGAGATCGATTTTTTGGGCAGAGTTCAAGTCCTTGCTTCTGTATATCTATTTCTTTACACGTAAGTAAGCGTGCCAGGAATGACAAGACAATAGCTAGAAAAGCCGCTGTGCGACAAGACATTAGTCGGAGGTCGCGGCGCACCGGTCGGAAAGACAGCAGAAATTAGATCAGAATGCAAGGGATCGGCTAAGACGAGATAAAAACGTTTTAGAGCTTTAGTAAGTATGGACTCAATATGGAGCGAAAATGAAAGATTTGATGACAAGGTAACGCCGCGGCACCTGAAAGAGTTTACCTCGTTAAGAATGATGTCATAGTATTCAGGACTAGTAGAGGGTCGCAGTAGGAAAATACACTGGACGGATTTTTGGTTGTTCATTAGGAGGTCATTTTTCTTCGACCATACTAGAGCATGGTTTATACGGTCCTTTAGAGATGCGTTCGACATTTCAGAGGGTGTCCAAAAACCACATCTTCAGCATACTTAACCAAAATACAGTCATTATGAGATCGTCGGTCAGGCCTTCTGCCGACTGCAGCCCTCCATGTGGATTTGCCACGCCCCACATGTGATCACCAAGCTGATGATGTGCAATGCTGTCCTCTTGACGACACGTCTGCACGGGACGGAGAACTGGACGGTTTACTTCAGTCATTCGCTTAAATTTGACCACTTTCCTCTCAGCTGTCTTCGCAGCAAATGGAAGGTGGAATGGCAGGAGACTATCCCGGAGGCGGAAGTCTATGAATGGACCGGAAAAATCAGCATTAAGGCCATACTCTGGCATTTGCGTGGCTTGTGGCAACGTAGTGCTAGTTGATATTGTACACACCTCCAACCTTGCAAATTGATCGATGTAGGGTATCGTTTGATCAATGTTTACATGGAACAGCCTAAGTCGATTTGAATAGATGAGAGGGAATGTTGTATGAATGAATTAGAGGTCCTTCCAGCTTGTTCTTCAGCCTATGGCATACCCATCTGGTTTTTCATACAAACCAAATTTCTTTAAGATACCGAAAGCAGATAAAGCAGTCACAGTTAACATGCCGAAAGTATATCATCATTTACACGAGTTATACGATATCGCGTCTCCATCAAATATTCTGCATAAGGAAAAGGGCACATTTAGATGTTAAAATTCTCCCAATTCTATAATAGTTTCAAATTGCGTCTGTCCTTCATTGAATTTGGGATATACGGTCTAGAGGGTATATGCTGGCCGTACGAGGAGGATCACAAATGCATCTATGTCATTCTTTGCAGTGAATGTGGACATTGTTGTATACTTCATACTGCAGATTAATTAGCGCACAATAGGGATGCTAGTTGTGATAACACTTTACGCTCTTAATAGGTATTATAATTACAAACGTTCGTTAAACACCGTAGGACATTCGGTTTCCGTAAGTAACTACATTGTTGCCTGCGGCCTATAAGAAGTGCTTTTAAAAGTCGGCATCTAGCCGTATATTACTTTACCTATCTCATGACATATGATAATGGAGACTGATGAGGGAATTTCTGGTCGTCTTTAACGTTGAGCATTCTTTCCCTTATCTACTGCCTTCAATAAAATATCTTTCTCTTGTGAAAAGCCTATGTTTACGTAAGTATATCCAGTAGAATATCAGCGAAATTTAGCGAAACTGGACGATAGAATATATTCGTGCAATTGCCTATGCTAAAACATGTCCGAGACTGAGGTTAAGAATCTGAGCGAGCCGTTCATTGAAAGGATAGTCATTGAACCGCGAGAGTTTTTATAAACAGACCTAGCCGAACTTGAAAATGTATTTTATGTCCGATGTTAGTCGTGGTAATCAACCTGTTCACAATTAGGTTATTTTAATAAAACTAGAGGCTATATCAATTCCTAAATGCCCAAATAAGCAGTTCTGTGCGATTTGGTGCCTAAAGTGCACTAATAACTCAGATGGGTAGTACATTGTTTAAGTGAGCACGGAGATCCGTCAACGGAGTGAAGTAATAAAGCACTTCTTAAAGAGGTGACATATTGAGGAAAGTATTTTTATTAATCAAAGGCATATTCGTTGCTGACCTACATTAGGGAAAGCCATTTTTCTTGAAAAGGACGTTTGCTGTTTAAATGGATCTTCAGAGCTGACTGAAATGACCATCTTCGTGAAAAGGAGCCGCCGAGCACACACTAATTGGGCAAATGATCTCAGCAATTATGGTATTTTAAAGTTATCAACATAATTCAAATTCAAAATCTGCCTTTATGGACGATCGAGTAAAAACACTGAAAATCACAAAGTATTCAGCGAAATGTAGAGGGCGATCTGAGACTTAACGTAATTCATAACGATGGAGATGTGTAAATTAATTTAACGGAAGAAGAGTTCTCTCTATAAACACCAAATTGCATGTTAACGATCCTAAGCCATTCTTCCCAATCGAACACACACTTAACACATCATGGGATTGGTCGTGAGTAATGATTTGTGCAGTAAGCCGACTAGTCCTTTTCCATCCAGGGTTGATGAAGCCACAGCGACCTACGGTACTACGACACAATGCTCCCATGTGCCACTTCCGCTTGTTATGCTTGCCGACCTGCAATTACGCGTCAATGAAACCAATGATATCTTTTAACGCACAAGGGTTACTATATGTGGTCTTCTGAGAACATTGTTTTTGAATGGAACTTTCGATGTCAGTGGCAGTAACACCACTGTCGTTATCGATAATCACTACCGGAGAAACAGTTTCTGCCACAAATCCTTCAAAGTACATGGCCGGGTATGATGCTGTTCAGTTGCAGTCATTGTAAGAGATTTAATGTTCTGGCAATAGGCGAACATGAGCTTTCAGTTTTCACTGACTACCAAATAAACGCGGGTCTTAATACAACTGATTAATTTGGCTATGTTTCCTCTAGCGTTTGACTTAGGAAACTATGCTGGCCTACAGCATATCAAACGAATTATGTATTCAAGTGTACGAACTGTGGCAATATGCACATCGGCATGGCGTTCCGCCCACGTCTCCTGTGTGTGAGTGCAGATATGGTTTCAGATCCCGGCAGAACTGCCGGTTGATCCAGCTGGTGCAATGCATAAGACGTCCAGGCGATTGGCCGAAATCCCTCCGACCGTGAGCATTTCCATCCTTTTCCTTCGTCACCTAAAACGCGCTGTAGAATGCCGCAATACATCATTTGCTACGTCTTCACTATGAAATACTGGTTTGTGAAATAGATCTGTGAGCACAGCTGGAGGGGTGGCCAACGAGACATGCGCAAGGAACACGAGAGTTTTTAAAAACTTTCGGGGATGAAGAGCGGTACGTCCGCGCTGATGTAACCGGAGTCAAAACGACGTGCATTTTGCGCACATGAAAGTACTTGGCATGCCTTGTCAATATACATCCAAAAGCTAACCTTTGTCAGAATGTTGGATATTCAATAGACATACTTCATCAAAAATAAGCACATCTTATTTACATACATATTCATCAAAAAGTAATTATTTCCAGAATGGTGGAGAATCAAAAAACATTAGCATGCCTGAATAATCGACGTCCCAAATCTTGTCTGTTGGAAAAGTGTACACAATATAATTAATTGGTCAAATCTGCTCTCTTTGTGACGCATGCACCGCGAAGTTATTAAGAATGTCTTCGAGCCGAGTAAAACAGAAACGCCGAAAGGCCTTTAAGATATAAACGGCCTACGTGGGAGGATAATGACTGTTTCCCACTAAAAGTTAGTAAGCAAACGAGGGTGATAAGAGCGACGGTTAGGGGGTTATTTAGACATAATTGTCCAAGCGTAAACATGCAGTTAATACGGAGACTGCATGCAATTCCCGGCCTTTGACACATGGGCATGCGATTTGCATATTGTTGTCTACGATAGGTGAGAATAACCCATTCGGCATTTATTACAATTGTTGTATACTAACTCATGGAAGGCCACAGGTGATCTAAATTCGGATCTGCTTTTGCATACTCCAGCACGCCAATACTCCACCCAACGGGGCGTGTCGCGGCGTCTTTCATGCTGTCCCTGACGAAAGTACTTTATTGCCACCTTGACTCAGCACTGATGTCCACCTGCGTATGCCAATCCAAAACATCGTTCATCAAATCTCCACTGTTCTCACGCTCGATGCCCTGTTCCAACTGACTATGAAAGGCAAAAGTGTATTCTGCTTAAAACGCTGAATAGGCAAAAAACGCAGCGAACAAATAAAACCCTAGATCAGTCGGGATTTTTGTAATTCTGTGACAGATATCATAAAATGCAAGCCGAAATTATGTACTGTACTCTCCTTGGGAAAGTGTAAGTTAAGCTGCTTCGTGAAAACGGATATTGGCTTTGAACGGCTTCCTTTACTGTCGTCCACAAAATTGCACTTGGTAAATAAGTATCGCTTAATATGTATGCGATTTATGTAGCGTTCTTAGATGCCATAGTAAGATTGTATAGCTATAGCTATAGCTATATATATATATATATATATATATAGGTAAAGCTATAGTTTACGCATTTGATAATAATTCATGTCGTCTTAAATTTTTATGCCTTATATGGCATATTCTACTCTTAAAGAGACTGTGCATTGCATACTCATTAAGTAGATAGACTAGCGCAAACCCGTTGTAAAATTTATGCGCCCCATAGGATGTTTTGTTTTGCCTTTCCTGCATGGAAATCGTAAACCCTGTAATTACAAAACGAATAACACCGACAAAAACAAAAGGCAATCATTTAACGTAACTTCTTGGACGAAGACATTATTGTCTGTGAAATGACTACAAAGAATATTGGTTCATCGTGATTTTTCATAAAATATACGACTAATGCCAAGGGTATAAAACAGACAGAAAAGCGCATGCGGTCATTGCAGACGGTCGTTAAGGAATGCATTTCAAACGAAGATTATGGCGTGACTTAGATATACACACGATTGCATTGCACCATTGCCAGTTTTACGTAAGCGGGATTTCCTAATTAAGAACTATTTTCAGCGTTTCGGTTAACGTTTTGTGGGATTGGTCGATGACGTGCGTGCACGTCGAAACATGATTTTTCCAAATAGTCGATAAACATGTTAGGATGTTAGATTTTTTGAACAGAGCAAATATATCGTCTCATTGTCAGTATTATTAGCATCGAAGATTTGTTTGAGATTATTTCAAAGATTAACCCGGACAAAACACATATAGCCCGTTTGCGCCTACCTATCTGATGCCATATGTCTGCAATGACACTTTTACATGCTATTCAAAATGCTCGACATTCCAAAAATACAACTTAAAAAAGTGGACATCAGCTAGCTGCATGGCGCTTTGGTTAATAACACTGCGAATTTATTAAGGGTGCGCATATGAAGAATTGATATTTCGTCATGCCTTGACTTCAGGGATCTAGCACAAATTTTCATCATTTTACGCCATATACCTATGTGAAATATTAAGAGTAAAGCATGTGTACTTACCGAAACTGTATGTGCACGTAGGCCTAGATAGTAATTCAAAATGAGAATGAAACCAGGTGAAATGTGTTGCATGCCTGAAGCTATTGTAGGTGTTGGGCGCAAAGGCATCGAAGGCATTCACGCGGACTCCATTTAGTGTTCTGTAATGATTTCGACTGCAATTTAATAGCACGCAAGTTTCGCCTCTCCATGTATGCTCGCGTTGAGGACAATTAAAATAGAAATTCATTATCAGGACTGTGTTTCGCATGTGTCATTATATTAACTGTTGATTATGACTTAACGAAGCGATATTCATGTTCGCCAGATAAATTAAACCGACATGGCATTGTGCCTGGCTATTAAGCTTATATAGAAATGCTTTTACTTGTTGGAGTGTCTCTGCAGTGGGATCAATACATAATTGGTGCTGATGTTTGTGGACACATTTGCATATATGACATAAAATATATTTATCAACATGAAGTTTAAGGCTAGATGTTTTTGTAGACATAAACCACACGGTCTATTGGATATGCTTAATTACGTTGTATCTCCACTGACCAGTTTAGACCGCAGTCCATGAATAACGAAAATCTGACATTCGCTTAGACAGACATAGCGTTGCCAGGCGCAAAAAATACAAAGCGGAATGTGAGACCAACGGTAGGATTCAGCCCTGATCTCAGCAGAGAATTGGTGAACTACAGTTCACTTTTGGGGAGTTAAAAGACGGACGAGTTGCTGAAGGGAATCAGTTAAAAGCAAGTTTATTGTTAACGAACCAATATGCGTTTGGATTTTTGGAATTCCAATTAGCGAGTCCGCGTGATTCCATGTCCTCGTTTTGCCGTAATATCGCGAACACACAATCCTCCAGTGATCGCATCTTCATCTTCTAGACAATACTCCGTTTGAATGAACCAAAATGCTTCGCTATTTCAACACCAAGATGAGTACCAACGGATAGTCATATTTAGATTTGGTCACGTAATATATTGCTTTTCTTGTAGTTTGCTTTCTGCAAATGCGTAATTTAGAAATGTAATGAATAACATATTTACAATATTAACAAAATAACACTATCTATTTGCTGAATTTATTGTGTGCTGGTAACCTTAGAACGGGGGACACATGTGGACAAGGATGGCAAAAACGGCCGAAACAGACAGAAAGACGCATGAACAAAGCTTTGCTGGAGAACAATGTCAGTGCGTTTATGCGACATGAAAGAAGAGACCGAAATGCCAAATTTTGTCTCCAACTCACCATGTAGGATTGTAGAGTACACAGAAACCCATCAGCTGAATGCAGTAATTAGTCACAGTGTAAAATGGGAACCTCGTAGAGAATGTTCCCTGTAGAATAAAAAAGGCATAAACGTTGTCGACTTTCGTTGTGGATGTCCATTTAATACGACCATAAGGTTTCGTGTTTCGTCTTTCTATGTTACCCAAATGACTATCTAGGTGAAAGAGAACGCCCAAACACTCCCTTTTACGACGCTTGTCTACAAAAGGTATCGTATTTAAAATGTTTAACGAATACAAGATCGGCGTTTTGTGGGCAATCAATAAAGTGAACCGGATGTCATGACGTACTTAGCGATAACTCGAAACCGATCTGAAACTAGAGGTGCTGTATGACAAACGAAAAGTGCAAATTAATTCCACAGAAGAGAGTTCATTTTGCATAATAAAGGATCATTTTGACGGAACATTTTTCTACACTTCGAAGAATAACCTTTACAGGCTATTGACGACATACACATTTGGTCTACAATTATTGTACTACGACGCGTGGAAAACGTTTTCGTTAGATTCGGATGACCGAGATTATTTCGTTTTATGGCAAGTCCTAGGTAGCGTATATTCTGCAATACTGGCAGAAAACCATATATTCACAGGGCAGCCGTCACGCATTCTTGTCAGGTCGCCTTCAAAACTGCACGGGAAATATTGTGCTGCGGTACCAGACTAATTGACTTTACATAATCTCGACAGGTTTCGCATATTGCAGTGTTGGTTTTGACGTAACGGACACAACACTGAAAGTTACTTCAGTCTTCTACACTAAGGACGTTGAACACACTGCATATCGATTTTGTTCACCTGCCTGTTATCCTTACTTCATTGATTACTTCGTGTGAACATTAGTCTCTTCTCTACTGGCAGCCCCAACGCCATCTCAGAATGTATTCCATTTTTCCATCATATTGAATAATATTTCTTGTCCGGAATGTACTAGTTAAATTTTGTTCAATTTATGCCTACCTTTCTGGAGAACTTCTGTGATATTTTGCACTCTGTTCTTCACTCATTATGCCTCATTCCAAGCATAAATTCCATTTTCCCGAGCAGTCCCTACTTGTCCTTAATGTTACCTTTCCAGGATTCTGGTAACCTGCATCCCAACTCTATTTGATCCGAATGCAATCAGGCTTATATTCTGATAACGTGACCCAGGAGATGGCGAAATACCGCAAAATTATGGAAGTCTTTGCCGCTATCGTTATCTCGCAAGTCCCCCCTGCAGACGCCCCATTTTTCACGCGGAGGACGGAAATCCTTTGACTCAATGCCGTATCTGATTGACAGCCTGCTACCAATCGGCCACGATGGGGATCATTAGCTAAACAAAAATCCACAGAACTTCTTCAATGAATGTGTTCTCCCTTGGAGACAAGCAAATTGACGAGGACCTCCTCAAGGATATGATTTCGGAGCGTCTACCCTCATATGTTTAAACAATATTTGTGTTTAGTCCTCAATATCTCACGTTTGCACAGCTGGCTGAAATGACTGGACGGTTCCGATTGTTTTCTGTCGCCCAGCTGTCAGTTATGAAGGAGCAGTTATTGAAGCCGATTTCAACCATGACGGATGAGGTGGCCACCATTAAACTGCAGCTTGCTCTCATTCTTCCATTCGCCCAGACGGCCGATTTCGCCTTCCTTCACAAACTCGAACAGCCAACATTCGCTGGTATAATACTTTTTTGCCACAAAGACGCACTACTCTTCCTTCTCTATCATCCTCAAATCCAAACAGGGAAACCAGTATGTTAGATTATAGACGCGGCTGTTTTCTTCAGATCTGGTTCCACCTGCTATGTCTACGACAGTGTGTGACTCGCTGACGTTTCCCTGTGTACGAAGAAGCCAACATCAGTCTTGTCTCTCGCTAACTAGCAAACGGTTGATGTTACAGCCAAAAGATTTACAGAGATGCATCAAATTTTTCAGAGGTATTTATGCAGCGTCTGTTGCCTACCGGAATAGGCGGTTTCAAACAAACCGGTTCTGTGAGCACAGACGAATATCACACAGGTGCCACGTATGTCATGGCCAATGACACTGACCCAGCCACTTGCATTGCAGGCATAAGTGCTCTGTCCTGTGTTACTGTCTTGAATGTTCACCGAACCACCCCATCGACATCAGCTTTGGCAAAAAGCATTCAATCACATGCGCCTCGAGGCTAAAGTACGCCCATGACAAAGATAGAACATC
>CACRXP010000786.1:49572-66855 GCA_902702965.1 Spirometra erinaceieuropaei
GTGTAGGGGTGACAGCGGTGGGTTCACGTGATGGTCGCAGTGGTCGCTCACTTGCTTGCAGGTGAGACTACGCCTAGCGTCCATTTGCCGGCACCCAACTCTCACCTGTGGCTCCACGTAGCTGGGCTCTGCTTAGCGGCCACACCCCAAGTGAATTTTCCTTGTTTCTTTTCTTTGTCTCTTGTAGTTCTGTGCCGTATGCTGCCCTTGCTGCCTGCCCACTATATGTTAGTCTATCTGTGAATAGCTAGATGCAATTCTCGATGCCTGCTGCGACTGTCTCTCTGTCAACCCATGCCTCTCTCTGCTAATAGCTAGGTGTTACGGTGCTTGACACTTGAATGGTGTCCTCTCATTTCTGTCTCTGACTGATGAATGTGTCTGCTTGCCCACTCTATCTCTAAGTCCCATAGCGTTTGGTCGTGTGTATGCTCTCTTTTCCTTCACTCCATCACATCACCATCACCACCAAGGTCCCAGGCTAATTCGGGTCGTTCTCCCACTAACCAAATTCGTGGCCCATAGCGGAGTCCGGCAGCCGTCTGGGATAACCGGGCAGCCCTATTCAGGGATGCGTTGCCTGCCCTCGCGAGGGGAAGGGGGCTAGAAAAGCTGTCCAACAATCGCTGGGAACCACGCAGTCTGTAGGCTGGCCGTGGCCGCAGACAAAAAACACACGGTCGAAATAGCCAAACCCGAAACAACAACAACAACAACACTCACTCTCTTCCTCTTCTAGCCTATTTTTCTTTCTCTCCTCCTCCTCCTCCTCCTCCAACTTTTCGTCACCGCAGTCGCCAGACTGGCAGGATGAGCCCGCTCCCTCTGACAGCCTGGAATGTTCTTTCCCTTTTAGACAATCCGAGGAGCAACCGACCTGAACGAAGGATGGCGCTAGTGGCACGAGAACTGGCGCGCTTCAAGGTGGACATCGCCGCACTTAGCCAGATCCGATTCTCCGAACAAGGCCAACTGGAGGAGGTGAGTGCCGGTTACACCTTCTTCTATAGTGGTCGACCCAAGGCAGAGCGACGAGACACGGGTATCGCATTTGTCATCCGGAACGACATCGTGGGACGACTGCCTTGTCTGCCGCAGGGTATCAACGATCGCCTGATGAGCCTCCGTCTGCCTCTCCGGGGTGGGGGCAAATTCGCCACCATCATAAGCGCCTACGCTCCGCCAATGACCAACCCCGACGGCGTCAGAGACAAATTCTACGAGGACCTGCACGCCCTCTTGGCGACTGTGTCGAAGGCGGACAAGTTGATTGTCCTTGGTGACTTCAACGCCCGCGTCGTCACAGATCATGCTGCCTGGAGAAGTGTGCTGGGACCCCACGGTCTCCGCGGCTCCAACGACAATGGTCTGCTGCTGATACGCACCTGCGCAGAACACCCCCTCATCCTGACGAAAACGTTCTTCTGTCTGCCGGAGCGAGAGAAGGCCACCTGTAGGCATCCCCGGTCGCGTCAGTGGCACCTGCTGGACTATGTCCTCGTCCGGAGGCAAGATCAGCGGGACGTGCTGGTGACGAAGGCGATCGCGGGTGCTGACGGGTGGACCGACCATCGCCTCGTCATATCGAAATGCGTATTCGCAAACAGCATCGCAGGAGACCACAAGGTAAGCGACCCCCAGGTAAGCTGAATGTTGCCTTGTTGTCTTTGCCTGCACACCATCTTCATTTCAGCAGTGTGCTAGCTCAACGGCTAGAGAATCTTCCTATCGCTGCCGCCGACGACGCCGCCGCCGCCGCTGCCGAGGACGCCTCCGTGGATAACCGGTGGTGCCAACTGCGAGACACGGCCCAGTCGACGGCGCTCGCCGTCCTTGGTCGCGCTCCCATGGTTCGCCCGCATCCTTCTCATCCGCCTCAATAACCATCTCGAACAGGACCTTCTGCCGGAAAGCCAATGCGGTTTCCGTCGTCATCGTGGGACCACGGATATGATCTTGGCCGCCCGTCAACTTCAGGAGAAGTGTCAGGAGATGCAGACCCACCTGTACTCTACCTTTGTGGACCTGACGAAAGCCGTCGACACGGCGAATCATGAAGGACAGTGGAAGATCATGCAGAAATTCGGCTGTCCGGAACGATTCACTCAAATGGTGCGTCAGCTGCACGGCGGTATGATGGCGCGACTCACGGACAACGGAGATGTCTCAAAGGCATTCGCAGTGACCAATGTAGTGAAGCAGGGATGCGTGCTGGCGCCTACCCTCTTCAGTCTTATGTTCTCTGCCATGCTGATGGACGCCTGCCGCGACGAACGCCTCGGGATACACATCGCCTACAGGACGGACGGTCACCTGCTGAATCAACGACGGATGCACTTCCAATCGCGCGTATCCACAACCACCGTTCACGAACTTCTCTTCGCCGACGACTGCGCCCTGAACACCACCTCGGATGAGCAGATGCAACGAAGCATGGACCTGTTCTCCGCCGCCTGTGAGAACTTTGGTCTGGTCATTAACACGCATAAGACGGTGGTGATGCATCATCCGCCACCCAACTCAGCCACAGTCCCCAAAGCGCCGCCGCAAATCAGCGTGAACGGAACCCAACTGCAAGTGGTGGACAACATCCCGTACCTGGGCAGTACTCTCTCTCCAGCAACACCCAGATCGACGACGAAGTCGTCAACAGGATCTTGAAAGCCAGTCAAGCTTTCGGTTGCCTTCAAAGAGTAGTTTAGAATCGCCACGGGCTTTACCTGAGCACAAGGCAGAAGAAGTACAAGGCCGTCATCCTGTCGACGCTACTGTACAGAGCGGAGACTTGGACGGTGTACGCAAAGCAGGCACGCCGTCTGAACTACTTCCACCTCAACTGCCTTCGTCGCATCCTGAGGCTGAACTGGCATTATAGAATCCCCGACAGTGATGTGCTGGAACGAACGGAAAATCCTCAGCATCTACGCCATACAGAGACAAATGCAGTTGCGTTGGAGCGGCCACCTGGTGCGCATGGATGACGATCGACTACCCAAACGACTCTTCTACGGAGACGTCGCGACGGGTTCTCGCCGTCAAGGAGGCCAGATTCGCCGTCAAAAGGATACCGTGAAGTCCTCCCTGAAGCGCCTGCAAATCAAGCCGACCAACATGGAAAAGCTCGCGCACGATCGACCGACCTGGAGAGGGCAGTGAAGATAGG
Source organism: Spirometra erinaceieuropaei (assembly GCA_902702965.1). NCBI lineage: Eukaryota > Metazoa > Platyhelminthes > Cestoda > Diphyllobothriidea > Diphyllobothriidae > Spirometra > Spirometra erinaceieuropaei. The sequence goes on from CACRXP010000786.1 coordinate 52,736, forward strand.
CGCTGCGATGTACGAAGCCAACCGCATCGTCGCCGCCAAAGCGAAACGCGAAGCCCGCAAATCACAACTTCGCACAGTCCGCAACGCTGACGCACAACCGCAACCTACGTGTCCTCGATGTCAACGGACTTTGCGCGCTCGAATCGGACTTGTTGGTCATATTCGGATCAAATGCGCGCATCGAACTTCACCAAATATCTTACCACAGCTCGCCTCTTCCTCCTCCTCCTCTCCGCCATCAACTTAATCTGACCATTCTTCTGAACTACCACTTCCATCATCATCATCATCATCATCATCCTCCTCCTCCTCCCCCTCCTCCTTCACTGCCTCTCAGGCGGCCGTCTCGCACATCACCAACCCCGGCACATCAACAGATACCACCCCCAACTCATCCGACTCCAGCGATGAGGATCAGCACTACACCTGCCCTCACTGCGACCGCACCTTCACCTCACGCATCGGCCTGGTCGGTCACTTGCGAATCCATCGCACAGAGACTGGCGAACTAGTGCCTGGAGCACCAACCTATACCCACCGCACTCACCTCCACTGTCTACACTGCCCTCGCACCTTCCGGCATCGCAAGGGCCTATTCGGCCACATGATCATCCACGACGACCTGCGGTAGACAACCTCCGGCCACACCGAACATTCACTCACTCCCTACCCCCCAACACCACCATCACCCCATAACACATCAACACTCCCACACCTCATGCACCCGACTGCCACCTCCCACGCAAGTGGTAAGTGTGCATCTCGACTCGGTCCTCATGCGGCTTCGGCTCCAGGGGTGACTTGAGTCCGAGAATTTCCCGACACGTCAAGCGTCGTGGATAGGAAGGTTGCTGACTGACGCCCGCTCTCGGTCCACGCAGTTCGTTGCGTCGTGTGTGTTCTGTGTGTAGTGGCGGACTCCTGGGCTGGGGACGGGCTGAAACAGCACCTTCCACGGCCCTCTCCCGCAAGTGGGAGACACGCCGTTCAACCCATCCTTGTTTGAAATCCTGGTGCTTGTGTGTATGGGGTGGGGGGGGGGGGGGGCAGGCCGTGCTGTGGCGCGCGCAGGCATGGTCAGTCGACCGTGTCAGCCACCGCGCCCATCTCCCACTCCTGTCTGCTGACCGGCTTGGACAGCGGCTGGGGTGTGGGGATGGGAAGGGCGAGTGAGCTCGACGACTCAGCGCATTTTCCTCACTATAAACAATCTGAAGCGCTTGAAGCTATCACGGTACGCTAAAAGCCGTGACTTGGATGGTTGCCAACTGACTGGGTAACTTGGACCTCCTTCTTGACTGAAGGCGGTCTGAGAGTCAGGCTGCAATGGCTCCTTCTTAGTTTTGCTTTTATGGCCCTCCTACCACTGTGTGGGATCCGAGCCAGGCGTTGGCTGCACGTCTAGGTGCGGCTTCGTTCGTGCCAGCCTCCAAATCTCCGTTGTGCTTGTGAAAATCCTGGTTATTCCTGTGTGGATCAGGGGGTATGGTGGAACGCCAAGGTGAGGATCCTTCCTAGCCATCCACCTGCGGCCTCCCCCGTCTCCGGTCTTCTTGACTCTCTTTTGACACCGGACTCGGGCGAGGCAGGAGGAGAGAGTGTGGGTAGATGCTACGCAAGTCTACCGGTACCATAAACTCCTTCGTATGTCACCGTCCCTGCTCCCACCTGCTGTGGGGCACACGGTGGACATCACCGAAATCGATGGTCGAACTGTCGTGTGTGTGTGTGTGTATGTGTGAAGATGTTGTTTCAGCTCCCAAAAAATTGCTGGTTTATCGAAATGGTACAATTAGTCAGGCGTACAGGCGATTGATCGAAATCCGTCCGACCTTCAGTTATCCCATCTTTTCCTTTCGTCGCCTCATGTGCGCTGTAGAATGTCGCATTACATCATTGTTTACGTGTTCACTCCTAACTACTGATTTGAGGATAAGACCCAGGAGCTTTTCCATAAGCATGTCTAATTAGGCATGCGAAAGAAAAACACCAGTTTTTATAAACGCTCGAGAATGGAGAGCGGTGGGTCTGCGCTGTGGTAACCGGAGTCACAACGACATGTATTTTGCGAACACTAAGGCATGCCTTGTCCAACAACCACATCTTCAGCATACTTAACCAAAATACAGTCATTATGAGATCGTCGGTCAGGCCTTCTGCCGACTGCAGCCCTCCATGTGGATTCGCCACGCCCCACATGTGATCACCAAGCTGATGATGTGCAATGCTGTCGTCTTGACGACACGTCTGCACGGGACGGAGACCTGGACGGTTTACTTCATTCATTCCCTTGAATTTGACCACTTTCCTCTCAGCTGTCTTCGCAGCAAATTGAAGGTGGAATGGCAGCACACTATCCCGGACGCGGAAGTCCGGAAGTGCTGGAGAATCGGTAGTCGTCCTTCATCAAAAAATGAACACTTCTTATTAACAAATTCCGCATGCCTTGTGTGTCAGTCGAGATAAGCAAAAACGCTTGAATGCTTTTAAGATTTAACTAGCTTAGGCAGGATAATAATAATAACCGTTTCCCACAAAAAACATATAGTCAGTTAAAAATTGGTCATCAACGAGTTTGATTAGGGGGTAGAAGTTAAAGCGTTATATAGACATATTAGTCTAACTGTCATCGTCGAATTTATAAGGAGGCCGATTTGATTTCCAGACACACAGGCAAGATCTGTGCTTAATCGTCGGGTGGCTCGTTGATTAAGAGCAGTTCGTTATTAGAGGCAGTGGGTATAATGTTTTTAAAACGAATTTTTTTGACTGATCATATTTCATAGATATGTTTAGCGCATGACAGAAAAAGGCAATAAATCAGGGAGAGTCAACGCGTACATGCTTTAGCGTTTACAAATTATGTATTATTTAAAAAAAGTTTCCATTGAATATATGGTTGTCCAAATGCAATTCTGATGAAGAATGTGAACAGGATATCTGGAGTGGGGTTTGCGGTTCTATACCTCAGCGTTCTAATACTTCACTCGATGAAGCGTGTGGAGGCAAATTTCACATCGAGCCTGGCGAAGTTAATTCACTGCCAACTTGACGTACCCCTAATAGCATCCAACTTGAATTTAAATGCTCGATAAGTGCACAAAGAAGCAAACGAAGTTTATGTTCGGGGGGATGTTATTTCTATCCTAAACGCTAATTCATATTTAAGTTCTTCAGAACCACCTAGGCAGTTTAAAGATAACTGTATTGATGCAAGAACTCGTTGGAAGTTAAAAGTGAATTTCGCTTAAGACTCTGCATGACCATACAACGAGGCGGCAAAATGAAACCTTAAGGCATTTGGAATTGTCTACGTTTGTGCTAAATGCCATAACATGTAAGATGAAATATTGAAATGTGCTCTCCACAAGAAGGCGTAACCTACGCTGCTTTGGAAAAGTGAATAATGGCTTTGAATGGCTTCCTTTCGGGCCGCCTACAAAATTGTATTTGATAAACTGGTTAGGTTTCACCAGCATGAAATTCAAAATGCATTTTTGTCATATTCCTTATATTTACTCGACATAGGAGAGTTCATCAGTGCTTTATCCTCACGTGGCCATATCAAACAATGCACATATTTAGTATGCGAGCAACGTATATATGATCCTTTTTTAAGTTGAGCACACTCAGCTGGGTCAAGGGGTATTACGAACAGGGTAGCACAGAAACGGATCCACACCCACTGCAGAGACACATCAACAAGTAAAAAGCCTTTCTATATCAGCTGAACAGCCAGACACAATGTTATGTCTGTTTAATTTATCTGACGAACATGCATATCGACTTCATTGAGGCACATACAATACACAGTCCTGATCACAATTTACTATATTAATTGTCCTTAACCAGAGCATTCATGAATTAGCGAAACTTGCGTGCGATATAATCACAGTTAAAAATAACTACAGAACACAAAATGGAGTCTGCGAGACTGATTTTGATACCTCTGTATAATTGTGCCTAGCACCTACGAACAAGGTAGCACTGAAATGGATCCACAGCAGAGCATGCAGAAGTTATTTTACTCCCCAAAAGTGGACTGTACCTAACCAAATATTTGCTGGGATCAGAGCTGATTCCTATCTTCGACTTCGGATCCTATTAAATAATATTTTTCGCCTGACAACCATTTCAATTTAAGCGAATGTCTGAAAGCGCCCGGCAGATAGCTGGTGTCGAGTTTTTCATGCTGTAACTGTGAATATCGGGCATTTTTGAATAGCATGTAAAAGTGTCCTTAGCGGGAATATGAAACCTGATAGGCAGGCGAAAACGGAAATTATGTGTTCTGTCCGGGCCAACCTCTAAATAAATTCCAACATACATTTAATGTTTATAGTAAATAGAAAGATTCGAAATATTTGCTGTTGAAATATTTGCTGTGTATATAAAATCTTACATCCTACTGCGTCTATGGACTGCTCGAAAAAACCTTGTTTCTACGTGTAGCACACTTGAAATTGGAGAATTAAAAAAATATTCATCGACCAATCCCACTAAACGTTAACCGAAATGATGAAAATAAAATTTTAATTAGGAATTACTGCTTAAATGAAGCTAAGTAATACGCAATGCAATCCCATGGTACCTCAGTCACAGTATGGTATTGCTTGAAACCCATTCCTTAATGACCGCATGCGCATTTCTGCCTAATTTTGATACTCTGGAACGTCTGGAATCCAACAAATCTGACACAGTTATTTGACTGCCCAAGCAGGGAGGCCTAAGCGATTCACCAGGAATCCACCAGATGACTACCATGCTCACGTAATTCATTGATATTTTGGCAGATTTTAAATAATTCCTATTGACCCAACTGTGCAAAACGCAGCGCCTCGGTGGGATTCGCACCCAGGCAGTAAGAGGACGGCTGTAGTACAGCCAACGCTCAAACCACTTGCGCTACGAGGCCCCGCCGGACGACGAGAGTTTAATCACGTTTGGGTTGAGAAACACACCCTTGTGATTACTGCTATGTTTCATGTAGAATCGCCCATAAATCAGTATTCTTTGTGTTCATTTCGCACTTGCTTGCATTAATTGATCGCCTTTGTCTTCATTGGCGTTTGCAACTATTGTAAACAACATGGACTCTGCTTTCCATGTAGGAAAAAGTAAACAACATATCCTTTGCGTCTCATATATTTTACCACGGGTTTGCGTTATGCCACTTCTTAATGAAAATTCCCTGGAGTGCTGGAGTGATTGGTGATTTTGCTTGAGGTAGAAACAGTTAAATAAACTGGATTGAGATATGCAAGGTAATTAGAGAGAGAAATTTGCTTTATTTTGATAAGATAAATCCAAACTATCAGCAAAAAATTGACAATGAATTACGTGAGCCTAGTAGTAATCTGGTGGATTCTAGGTGAAATACGTAGGAAATCCTGCTTGGGCAGTCAACCTACTGTATCAGATTTGGTGGATTCCAGACGTTGCAGTAGGTTGGGCGGGTAACTTGACCCAAGTGTGATAAAACTCGCATCGTCCGGCGGGGCCTCGCAGCTCAGGTGGTTAGAACGTTGGCTGTGCTAAAGCCTTCCCCTTTACTGCGTGGGTTCGAATCCCACCGAGGCGCCGAGTTTTTCACAGTTGGGTCAATATGAATTATTCAAAATCTGCCAAAATATCAATGAAAATCATAAAGTATTCAGCGAGATGTGGAGGCCGATCTAAGACTTAACGTAATTCATAACGATGGAGATGTGTAAATTAATTTAACGGAAGAAGAGTTCTCTCTATAAACAGCAAATTGCATGTTAAAGATCCTAAGCCATTCTTCCCAATCAAACACCCACTTAACACATCATGGGATTGGTCGTGATTAATGATTTGTGCAGTATGCCGACTAGTCCTTTTCCATCCAGGGTTGCTGAAGCCACAGCGACCTACTGTAATACGACACAATGCTCCCATGTGTCACTTCCGCTTGTTATGCTCGCCGACCTGCAATTACGCGTCAATGAAACCAATGATATCTTTTAACGCACAAGGGTTACTATATGTGGTCTTTTGAGAACATTGTTTTTGAATGGAACTTTCGATGTCAGTGGCAGTAACACCACTGTCGTTATCGATAATCGCTACCGGAGAAACAGTGCCTGCCAGAAATCCTTCAAAGTACATGGCCGGGTGTGATGCTGTTCATTTCCAGTCATTGTAAGAGATTTACTGTTATGGCAATAGGCGAGCATGCGCTTTCAGTTTTCACTGACTACCAAATAAACGCGGGCCTTAATACAACTGATTAATTTGGCTATGATTCCTCTAGCCTTTGGACTTAGGAAATTATGCTGGCCTACAGCATGTCAATCAAATTATGTATTCAAGTGTACGAACTGTGGCAAAATACACATCGGCCTGGCGATCAGCCCACGTCTTCTGTGTGTGAGTGCAGATGTGGTTTCAGCTCCCGGCAGAACTGCCGGTTTATCCAGCTGGTGCAATGCATAAGACGTCCAGGCGATTGGCCGAAATCCCTCCGACCGTGAGCATTTCCATCCTTTTCCTTCGTCACCTACAACTCGCTGTAGAATGTCGCAATACATCATTTGCTACGTCTTCACTATGAAATACTGGTTGGTTAAATAGATCTGTGAGCACAGCTGGAGGGGTGGCCAACGAGACATGCGCAATGAACACGAGAGTTTTTGAAAACTTTCGGGGATGAAGAGCGGTGCGTCCGCGCTGTTGCAACCGGAGTCAAAACGACATGCATTTTGCGCACATGAAAGTACTTGGCATGCCTTGTCGATATGCATTCAAAAGCTAGCTTTTGTCAGATTGTTGGACATTCAATACACATAATTCATCAGAAATAAGCACATCTTAGTTTCATACACATTCATCCAAAAACTAGGTATTGTCAGAATGATGGAGAATCAATAAACATTAGCATGCCTTGATAATCGACGTCCTAAATCTTGTCTGTTGAAAAGGCCTACACAATGTAATTAAATGGTCAAATCTGCTCCCTTTGTGACGCATGCACCGTGATGGTATTAAGGATGTCTTCGACCCGAGAAAAACCGAAACGCCGAAAGGCCTTTAAGCTATAACCGGCCTACGTGGGAGGATAATAACTGTTTCCCACTAAAAGTTAATAAGCAAACGAGGATGATAAGACCGACAGTTAGGGGGTTATATAGGCATACTTGTCCAACCGTAAACATGGAGTTGATACGGAGGCTGCATGCAATTCCCGGCCTTTGACACATTGGCAAGCGATTCGCATATTGTTGTCTACGATGGGTGAGAATAACCCATTCGGCATTTATTACAATTCTTGTATACTAACTCATGGAAGGCCACAGGTGATCTAAATTTGGATCTGCTTTTGCATACTCCAGCACGCCAATACTCCACCCAACGGGGCCTGCCGCGGCGTCTTTCATGCTGTCTCTGACGAAAGTACTTTATTGCCACCTTGACTCAGCACCGATGTCCACTTGCGTATGCCAATCCAAAATATCGTTCATCAAATCTCCACTTTTCTCACACTCGATGCCCTGTTCCAACTGACTATGAAAGGCAAAAGTGTATTCTGCTTTAACCGCTGAATTGGCGAAAAACGCAGCGAATAAATAAAACTCTAGATCAGTTGGAATTTTTGTAATTCTGTGACAGATATCATAAAATGCAAGCCGAAATATATGTCTCAACATGAAGTATAAGGTAAGATGCGTTTCTAGAGATAAACCACACGGTCTATTGGATCTGCTTAATTAACTGACTAGTTTAGCACCCAGTCCATGAATAACGAAAATCTGACTTTCGCTTAGGCAGACAGCGTTGCCAGACGCAAAAAAATATAAAGCGGAATGTGAGATGAACGGTAGGATTCAGCCTTGATCTCAGCAGAGATTTGGTTAGCAACAGTCCACTTTTGGGGAGTTAAAAGACATACGAGTTGCTGAAGGGAATCAGGTTATAAGAAAGTTTATTTTTAAAGAACTAATATGCGTTTGGATTTTGAGAATTCCAATTAGCGAATCCACGTGATTCCATGTCCTCGTTTTGCCGTAATTTCGCGATTAAACAATGCTCCGTTTGAATGAACAAAAAGTGCTTCGCTATTTCAACACCAAGATGTGTACCAACGGATGTCATAGTCAGATTTGGACATGTAATATATTGCTTTTCTTGTAGTTTGATTTGTGCATATGCGTGATTTAGAAATGTAGCGAAGAAACTATTAAAAATATTAACGAAATACCATTATCTATTTGCTGAATTTATTGTGTGCTTGTGACCGTAGAGCAAGAGACACATGTGGACAAGGATAGCCAAAACGGCCGAAACAGAGAGAAAGACGCATGAACTAAGGTTTGCTAGAGAACAATATCAGTGCGTCTATGCGACGTGAAAGAAGCGACCGAATGCCAAATTTTGTCTCCAACTCACCGCGTAGGATTGTGGAGTACACAGAAACCCATCAGCTGAATGCAGTCATAAGTCACAGCGTAAAAAGGGAATCTCGTAAGGAATGCTCCCTGTAGAATAAAAAAGCATAAACGTTGTCGGCTTTCGTTGTGGATGTCTATTTCATTCGACCATAAGGTTTCCTGTTTGGGTAAGTCTTTCTATGTTACCCAAATGACTATCTAGGTGAAAGAGAACATCCAAACACTCGCATTTACGACGCATGTCTACAAAAGGCATCGTGTGTAAAAATGCTTAGCAAATACAAGATCGGCTTTTGTGGGCAATCAATAAAATGAACCGGAAGTCATGACGTGCTAAGCGATAACTCGAAGCCGATCTGAAACTAGAGGTATAGTATGACAAACGAAAAGGGCAAATTAATTCCACATAAGACAGTTCATTTTGCATAATAAAGGATCATTTTCATGCAACATCTTTCCACAATTCGAAGAATAACCCTTACAGGCTATTCACGACATACACATTTGGTCTACAATTATTGTACTACGACCCGTGTAGAACCTTTTCATTAGATTCGCATGACCGAGATAATTTCTTTCTATGGCAAGTTCTAGGTAGCGTATATTCTGCAATACTGGCAGAAAACTATATATTTACAGGGCAGCCGTCCCTAACGAATGTCACGCATCCTCGTCAAGACGCCTTCAAAACTGCACAGGATATATTGTGCCGAGGTACCAGACTAATTGACTTTACGTAATCCCGACAGGTTTCGCATATTGCAGTGTTGGTTTTGACGTAACGGACACAGCACTGAAAGTTACTTCAGTCTTCTACACTAAGGATGTTGAATACACTAAATATCGATTTTGTTCACCTGCCGGCTTTCCATACTTCATGAGTACTTCGCGTGAACTTTAGTCTCTTCTCTACTGGCAACTCCAGCGCCATCTCCGAATGTATTCCATTTTTCCATCATATTGAATAATATTTCTTGTCCGGAACGTACTAGTGAATTTTTGTTTAATTTAAGCCTACCTTTCTGAAGAACGTCTTCGATATTTTGCCCTCTGTACTTTACTCATTATACTTCATTCCACGCAAATATCCATTGTCCCGAGCAGTCCCTACTTGTCCTTAATGTTAGCTTTCCAGGATTCTGGTAATTTGCTTCCGAACAGTTTTTGATCCGAATTGAATCAGGCTTTTAACCTGATAACTTTACACAGGAGATGGCGAAATACCACAAAATTATATAACTTTTACCGCTAGCGTTATCTCGTAAGTCACCCTGCAGACGCCCCATTTTTCACGCGGAGGACGGAAATCCTTTGACTCAATGCCGTATCTGATTGACAGCCTACTACCTGTTGGCCACGTTGGGGATCACTAGCTAATCGAAAATCCACAGAACTTCTTCGATGAATGTGTTCTCTCCTAGGAGACAAGCACATTGACGAGGAACTCCTCAAGGATATGATTTCGGAGCGTCTACCTTCATATGTTCAAACAATGTTGGTGTTTGGTCCTCAACATCTCACGTTTGCACAGCTGGCTGAAATGACTGGACGGTTCCGATTGTTTTCTGTCGCCCATATCTCCACATTCTCAGCTGTCAGTTATGAAGGAGCAGTTATTGAAGCAGATTTCGACCATGGCGAATGAGGTGGCCATCATTAAACTGCAGTTTGCTCTCCATTCTTCCATTCGCTCAGACGGCCGATTTCGCCGTCCTTCACAAACTCGAACAGCCAAAATTTGCTGTTATGATACTTTTTGCCACAAAGACGCACTACTGTTCCTTTTCTATAATCTCAAGTCCAAACAGGGAAACCAGTATGTCAGATAATAGACGCGGCTGTTTGCTTCAGATCTGGTTGCACCTTCTATGTCTACGACAGTGTTTGACTCACTGGCGTTTCCCTGTGGACGACGTAGCCAATATCAGCCTTGTCTCTCGCTATCTAGTTGACGTCGATGTTGCAGCCCAAAGATTTACAGAGCTGCATCAAATTTTTCCGAGGTACTTATGCAGCGTCTGTTGCCTACCGGAATAGGCGGTTTTAAACAAACCGGTTCTGTGAGCACAGACGAATATCACACAGGTGCCACGTATGTCATGGTCAATATCACTGACTGAGCCACTCGCATATAATTACCCATTACAATACCCGTCATCCCCCTCTCGCTGACTGCAATTTCGTTGTTTCTCTACCATCCACTCACATCAAATAACAAACTTGAGCTACCGCATAATCACCTGATTGCTCTTATATTTCTATTCATTATTTCAATAGCGATATATCATGCACAGGCCCGAGGATGATTTATTGATTGCAATCGCGTGAACGCCAAATTGAGGGGGACTCGATGCGTGCTAAAACATTATCTCACACAGTACCTAATCGAATATCGAAATGAATCGTGCAATTTTCTGCACTGCATGTCAGCCTACTCAAACAGTCATTTGATGCATTGCAGGCATAAGTGCTCTGTCCTGTGTTACTGTCTTGAATGTTCACCGAACCACCCCATCGACATCAGCTTTGGCAAAAAGCATTCAATCACATGCGCCTCGAGGCTAAAGTACGCCCATGACAAAGATAGAACATCAACCATCAATGTACTCCACGCCCTCGTCGAATGAAGCAGGTAACCCAATCAACTCCGTTTGAGGCAGTCCACGCAGAAATCTATATATGGAGTCAGAATTGGCGTCTTCATGAGCCACCACATTCACCAGGCTTGAGGTGAGTTAGTACACGAGGCGTGCCAGTAGACTGTGTAATGGTAGCGACAGCATCGCCCATATGAACTTAATTCACTTTTATTACAATGCCCTTTGTCGGTTTTAGAGCTGAAATCTGCGTGATGCTGAAATTCCTGTCGAGCCTCCTTCTTATCCTGCCCGTTGTCATCTGCGGTAGATTATTAGACCTTTTGACTGCAATTGTCTTGCATTAGCTTCCCCTTCAAGATAAATAAGTAAATGACTGTCTTTCCGCTCCCGTAGGTGAAAAAGACTTGACTGCTGAGACGACAACTGCACCTACTAGTGCTAGCGAAACCGTAAAGCCTCCTGATTCTTCGGAGGGACCGAGCGAAAGTGAGGATCATAAAGATCCTACCGAAGCCACAAACCCAACTGCGTCTCCAAGCCAACCGAACGAAAATGAGGATCATAAAGATCCTACCGAAGCCACAAACCCAACTGCGTCTCCAAGCCAACCGAACGACAATGAGGATCATAAAGATCCTACCGTAGCCACAAACCCAACTGCGTCTCCAAGCCAACCGAACGACAATGAGGATCATAAAGATCCTACCGTAGCCACAAACCCAACTGCGTCTCCAAGCCAACCGAACGACAATGAGGATCATAAAGATCCTACCGTAGCCACAAAACCAACTGTGTCTGCAGGCGGATCGAGTGAAGCCACAACGACATCTGGTGTCTCGGCGCTATCCGTGGCACAGTGCTCCCTTCTGCCACTCCTGCTGGCCCTGTTTGCCAAGCTGTAATGACATCTTCTAAAACGAAGACCTTCCAATAAACATTTTCTATGGACGTCTTGCTATGTATTGAGCATGTTCTCTGCCTGCCGCCTAAAATGGGAATAGGTAGAGGGCATTAACATCGTTGTTTTTATGAATAATTAATTTGTAATTGAGTCGATGTGGATGGATGAGCGAGAAAGTTGTAAGCCTGAACGAAGTTAATTATCTACGAGGTCGGTCCAGCTTGCTCCTGAGCCCAGAGCATACCCATCTTGTTTCTCATGCCAACCTAATTTCTTTAAGACTTCAAAGTCAGATAGAGCATTTGCAGTTTTCATGCCCAAATATTTCTTCCTTCTGGCAATGTCTACGATATCTCGTCTCCATGATTATTCTAAATGAGAAATTGGCATATTTTGATGTTAACGTTCCTGCAATTCTATAATAATATCAAACTACGTCTGCCTTTCATTGAATTTGGTATTTGCATTCTAGCGGTTTTATGCTGGCTCTAAAAGGTAGATCACAAATATGTCTTTGTCATTGGGAAGGCTTCATATATTCTTTAAATGACATTGCAATGGATGTCAACAGTGTTGTGTACTTCACACGGAAGATTTATTAACACACAATGAGGACGCTAGTTGAGAGGAAACCTTAGGGTCTTAGTAGGTCTCCTAATTATAAAACCTTCCGAAAAAACACAAGATTCACTTTCCTCGAGCGTGCGTGTGAACAAGGCATAATTTGTTGCAAAACGCGTAACGAAATGCATACTTCATGCACGTTGTGTGTGCATAAATAAGGATTTATAGGAAAAGCGACGATCTGTTTATACATTCGGGCTTCGTGAGTAGCCACGTTTCATTGAGAAACGTTTTAACGGGTGGATTATTGGAAGTGCATTCAAAAGTAGGCATCCAGCCGTATATGTTTTATCCTAGGATTAGGCTGCACAATGATCAGTATTGAAGACTCATCGAAGCCATTCTTCCCGATCGAAAACACACTTAACATTTCAGCTAGCACACCATGTGATTGGTCATGAGTAATGATTTGCTCGGTACGCACACGAGTCATTTCCACTGCAGGTTTAATGAAGCCACAGTGACCTGGGCGCCTTGCCCCTATCTACGACGCAATGATTCAAGGTTTACCATATGTGGTCTTTTGAGTATGTTGTTCTTGATTTGACCAGTCCCTGACAGTGGATTGAAATGAGATTAAAAATAGGACAGTAAAAGCACTGTTATTTTCGATTATCTTTCACGGAGAAATAGCGCCGACCACAAATCCTTCTGCGTACATGGTCGAGACGTAGGAATTTATGCTGCCGTACGGCATGTCAAACAGTTTTCTTTTTCAAGCGTACAAAACTGTGGCGGAATACTGGTTTTGTGGTACATGTTTGGAGAATTTACTGATCACGTTTGTGCTGCCTAGACCTCAACATAATGCAAGCCATATTTTTACTGCGTGAATATGAATGGCCTATGCGAATCGTTTCGTTGCTCGATTTATAAGGAAATCCATCTACATAAAATACCCAGTAAGATACCAGTCACAATGCAGTAACCTGTCTGATGGAAGGCCGAAAGATTATTGTGGATTTCGCAAAATAAATTTGAATCTGCATTCTCCATTATCACTGCTGCCACTCGATGAGTTCTACGAGTGTTTATATGCAAGGCTGTGTTTCGATAATTGCCTGCATAATTGGTGTCAATTGCAGTTTTCTTTGCGCTTTTTACAGATAGATAGCCGATAAATGTTCGGCAAACACATTACAGAATTATTCTGGTAAAAATCCTCTGCTTCTCCTGCTTGCCCAGTCTGTCAAGCTGTAATTGCATCTGCCAATGAGCATAGATTTCTCAATGTGTTATATTTTATTGAATCTGTGCATGCTGGCAACTCAAAAAGGAAATAAACAGTCTATTTCCGCAAATTCTCTCTCTACAGGGCTAGGTCATGAAGACCCCCGATCCTTGAAGGCTATATAAATGCGCATGTACGGCTGGATGAACTGCTCGTTCAAAGTGGCCTTTGCATAAGATTACACGCGAACAAATGACTGCCCGGCTAGGAAGAGGGGAGATTAGATCGATTAGAATTTAATTCTCAGGCATCTAGTCAGCGTTTTCTCAGAGACACCAGTAAATCTCTCTGATGTTAGGAGACGTTTGTGCCCGAGGTCTAACTTCGGCGGCCGACACTAAGTTCTGATCACATGC
>CACRXP010000786.1:69725-82634 GCA_902702965.1 Spirometra erinaceieuropaei
TCCAAGCCAACCGAACGAAAATGAGGATCATAAAGATCCTACCGTAGCCACAAACTCAACTGCATCTCCAAGCCAACAGAACGACAATGAGGATCATAAAGATCCTACCGTAGCCACAAACCCAACTGTGTCTGCAGGCGGATCGAGTGAAGCCACAACGACATCTGGTGTCTCGGCGCTATCCGTGGCACAGTGCTCCCTTCTGCCACTCCTGCTGGCCCTGTTTGCCAAGCTGTAATGACATCTTCTAAAACGAACACCTACCAATAAACATTTTCTATGGACGTCTTGCTATGTATTGAGCATGTTCTCTGCCTGCCGCCTAAAATGGGAATAGGTAGACGGCAATAACATGGCTGTTTTTATGAATAATTAATTTGTAATTGAGTCGATGTGGATAGATGAGCGAGAGTGTTGTAAGCCTGAACGAAGTTAATTATCTACGAGGTCCGTCCAGCTTGCTACTGAGCCCAGAGCATACCCATCTTGTTTCTCATGCCAACCTAATTTCTTTAAGACGCCAAAGTCAGATAGAGCATTTGCAGCTTTCATGCCCAAATATTTCTTCCTTCTGGCGATGTTTACGATATCTCGTCTCCATCAAATCATCTACATCATAAATTGGCATATTTTGATGTTAACGTTCCTCCAATTCTATATTAATGTCAAACTACGTCTCTCTTTGATTGAATTTGGTATTTGCATTCTAGAGGGTATATGCTTGCTCTACGAGGGAGATCACAAATATGTCTTTGTCATTGGCAAGGCTTGGTATATTCTTTAAATGAAATTGCAATGGATGTCAACAGTGTTGTGTACCAATAGAAGCGAAGAGCCGAGTCCCAGGAAGTAGTCTGGAATAAGGAGCCACGATCGCCGGGACAAGAGCTTCATTAGCCTGACGTTTCGGATTCCTACTCGAATCCATCATCAGAGAAAAAAGAGCAGTAAAGGGTAGTTGTTGCACAAGGGGCTGCGGTATTTATGGGATGCAGCGGCCATGCTGCCGCATGCCTATGAATGTTCACGCCTTCCCCCTTCATCGGGGATTGTTACACTTGGGGTGATCATTGCTTGATGGCCGACATTCGAGTCATTCGACGATATCCGTCCACACATTTAAATTCGATGAGGCCGAAATTCTCGCAAGAGGTGACAACCGACTGAGCCGAGAGCTACTGGAATCATGGTTTACTGGCCCCCAGTCCATCAACAAGTGCAACGATCTTCCCATTCAATACAGGGTGCTGAGACTTCGTCTAGGCGGAGTAATTGGCCACGCGGGGAGCGCACTGGTGAACACTCTTCCCAACACCCGGCTCAGCGCATCAGATGGTCGAGCAATCATCACGCCAACATCCAACGCACGTGATGAAATTGCGGCAATTATCGACTCGAATGTCGGCCATCAAGCAATGATCACCCCAAGTGTAACAATCCCGGATGAAGGGGGAAGCCGTGAACATTCATAGGCATGCGGCAGCATGGCTGCTGCATCCTATAAATACCGCAGCCCCTTGTGCAACAACTACCCTTTTCTGCTCTTTTGTCTCTGATGATAGATTCGAGTAGGAATCCGAAACGTCAGGCTAATAAAGCTCTTGTCCCGGCGATCGTGGCTCCTTCTTCAAGTGTTGTGTACTTTAAACGGAAGATTTATTAACACACAATTAGCACGTTAGTTGAGATGACATCATAGGCTCTTAGGAGGTCTCCTAATTATAAGACCTTCGGAAAAACAACAAGATTCACTTTCCACGAGCGTGCGTGTGAACAAGGCATAAACTGTTGCAAAACGCGTAACTAGATGCATACTTCATGCAAGTTGTCTGTACATAAATTAGATGTGCCAACTCATGAAATGTCAACCAAAATTTCGAAATGCGTTCTCGTTTTGAAAAGATAAATTAAGTAGTTTTGTAAAACTAATCATGATGCATCATAAGTCTATCATGATCCAGTTACCTCAGGTTTTCGGCTATACCAGAAATACCGGTATTATTTTCGATTATCACTCTCGGAGATATAGCACCGGCCACAATTCCTTCAGCCGTTGTGCAACTGGTGCCGCGCGGTTTGATTTTTGAGTTGCATGACGGAAGTTTTTCAATCGACTCTCCTTACTGAAAACGAGTGTCCTTCACCAAATAGTGGATTATAAACGCCTTTCTGACAACGATCCTCCAGCTATCTCCCTCGATACTCCTATCGTTCGATCAGAACAATGTTTAGCAAAAACGGTCTTTCTGTCGGAAAACTCGGCTTGTCTACAGGGCCTACCCATCCAATACACCGTCTCAAATTGCTCACCGAAGTTAGGAGCAACATCTGCGAAAAGGCTGAGTCGATATTTTTACACTGCCTGCTGTGCTGCTTAAATTCGGACAACTCGAGTTGTCTCACTTTACCTGAACGTTCCCTGAAGATTTTCGGCGTATCCAGCATAGGCATTGACACTGTCCACAGTTGAGCCTTAGGAAATAGCTTGTTAGTTCTGCAGATTTGTCCGTTTTTCATAAATCCACTGCATAATGACGATTTGCGCAGCCACCCAAGATAATGCGCTGCGTGACGGAGTCGAACTACCGACCATCGGCATTTCAGTCGCGCACGCTAACCCCCGGCCACCGCGGCACGAGGGCGAGCGATGTCGCAAAGTTTACTTGATAGTAAATGCGTGCCGCATACCGATCGATTTTGCAGTGGATGCGAAATATTGGCCGGCAAAATCAACCGCCTTGAGGAAGCGAAGGAAAAGATGAAAACTCTTCTACAATATAAACTAGACACACTTGACGATGTGAATGTACCTGTTGGACGAATAACTAGAAGTAGGGCTAAAGGACGTCGCACAAAAAATACGCCATCAACACCTTCTGCAGCTGTCACGACACACCCAGCACAAACACATAAAATACAAGACGACAACAACCAGCGAAGCAACGATAAAATACCAGAGGAAAAAAAGAAATCGTGCAGCAAAAACGTCGAAGGACATGAACAGCAGATTCCGAGGAATGCCTCCGAAGAACCGGAACCAGGGACGTCGGCGTCCGTGTCGCCCATCACGGGAAATGACATGGGTCCTAAAACCCTCAACCTATCGCAAACAACTTCGGACTTTGATGAAAATGCAAACAAAACAGAGACGAATGAGGATCTTAATCGACTGCAGCTTATATCCTCGTCAGATCATGGCAACCACATATCGCCTATGTCGGAGCACGAAACCACGGTGTTCTCGAGAGTGTCGCCGGTCAGAGGACAATGTCTGATTATTCAGGGACTTCCCGAATCCACAGCTAGTGCCTCCAAAGAGCGGGTCTCGGCAGACTTGCAACTCTTCCAATGCCTACTCAAAGAACTTCTGCGCCCCAATGAGGAAGTTTCGGTTCTCAAGGCCTTTAGGCTTGGAAAGCGCTCAATCGACATATCAGAGCACTCACGTCCCCGACCACTCAAGATTGTGTTAGCCAACCAAGAACAAGTAGGACTTATTCTCTCACGACGATTCCGAATCAAAGACACCAACCGCGGCGTTTTTGTTCTGCCGGACTACACACCGGCAGAGAGAATAAAACAATTAGTTCTGGAACTGAGAACAAGGTTGCAGAATGGCGAGACGGATCTTGTGATCTACAACAACCAGATAGTGCAGCGCCCTCTCCTAATCCGTTAGACCGAACCGATCCGGATGAGGACACAGTAGCTTCCTTAAATGAAATCACAAGCGCCACCATAATCAACCGCCCCAAAAATCTGAAACTAACATTTTTTACACCAACGTGCAGAGTATATTGCCCAAGTTAGACGAACTGAAGATCCACATCTGTGACCTTTCCCCTGACATTGTCTCTTTGACAGAAACCTGGCTGTCTGAAAGCGTGGATGACCGCGAATTAATGCTACCAGGATTTCAGTTGTTTCGAAGAGACAGGAGAGAGCGTCAGGGAGGAGGAGTCGTCACGTACGTAAAACACGGCCTGTTTGTGTCAGAAAAAACAGAACAGTTTGCATGCAGCGTCGAGACTATCTGGCTCACTATAAGGGTACCAGGATCACATAGCCTTGAAGTTCTGACCGTCTATCGACCACCGAGGAGTGACTGCGAGGCTTACGCTCGTCTATTAGAGGAGCTAGGACGATTTGCTCTCCGGCCTGACGTCCTAATCATGGGCGACTTCAATGCACCGCTCATTGATTGGAGTTCACTATATGCGCGCGGCCCAGAACTAGCTTTCGACCGACGCTTCTTGGACATGGCACTCAGGTCATTTCTCACACAGCACGTCCTATTTCCCACGAGGGCCCGTGAGGGGCAGCAGTCAAACTGCTTGGACCTGGTGCTCACGAAATCGATGGACAGCATAGATGAGGTACAATGTCTGCCTCCCTTAGGTCGATGCGATCACGTTGTACTTCAATGGGACTATTCAATCTTTTCCGTGCCTGAACAGCCCACCAAAATTAGAAGAAATATTTGTCGTGGGGACTTCGATCAAATGAAGGCCGAAATCAACAATACGGACTGGGAATCAGCGTTTTCCGGAAATATAGAGGAGGATTGGAAATGGTTCAGTGAATTATTGTATGTTCTCCTGACAAACCACTGCCCGCTTTCACGGAAGGGGCTAAACAATCGACCCCGGTGGCTGACCCAGGCGTTAAAAAAGGAAATAAATAAAAAAACGGAGATTGTGGCAGAAATCTCTTCCTGATGGGACTCCTGTATCCATAAACGCATACAAATTCAGGGGAACTTAGTCAAGCGACTGACCCTCAGGACACGGCAAAATTTTGAAAAAGACCTATTGAATCGTGCTATGGAAAATCCAAAATTATTCTACAGCTACATAAGAAGCAGCACACGAAACAGAGATCCAATCCCCCTCCTGAAGACAAGCGGAGACGTAGAGATTAGTGAGGATGGAGAAAAAGCTGAGCACTTTCCACAATTTTTCAAATCCATCTTTACTAGTGAAAGTCCATTTACTCCTCCCGACTGCGACTTCGATGAGGGTCCAAAAATTGAGTCTGTATCTTTTGATGAAGCGACAGTTCGCAAAGAGCTAATGACGCTAAACGAGTCGAAATCACCAGGTCCAGACGACATACCGCCTAAGTTACTGAAGGAGCTCGCTGCCGAACTACCCAAACCATTCTCCATGCTTTTCCAAGCCGCGTTCGAAGCCGGCTGCTTGCCCGCCGACTGGAAATCTGCGCGGATCACACCACTGCATAAAGGAGGCAGCAAGGCCTCTGCAAACAATTACAGGCCAATTAGCCTCACCTCCATCTGCTGCAAAGTCATGGAGAAAATAATCAAGCGAGAGCTGATGCGCTTCCTAGAGCAGCATAATTTATTATCTGATGCGCAGCATGGGTTTCGTAGTGGCAGGTCTTGCGTGACTAACTTGCTCAACTGTTTGGAACGTTGGACTCGGTCAGTTGATGAAGGCAATGCGCTGCATGTAGTCTATATCGACTTTAAAAAGGCATTTGATAGTGTCCCACATCAGCGACTCCTGCACAAACTGAGCCGAACAGGCGTTAGGAGTAACCTCTAAAAATGGATTCAAATCTTCCTATTAGACCGTTGTCAAACTGTCCATGTCGGTGGCCAGAAGTCGACGGAGGTTGCCGGTGAAAGCGGTGTTCCCCAAGGCTCAGTTCTTGGTCCTACTTTGTTCATCATTTACGTCAACGATTGCGTGAGTGAACTGGATTGTGGTGTCGCCATGTTTGCGGATGACATTAAGCTCTGGAGCGTCATTCAAACTGCAGATGACGAAGAGCAT
This sequence comes from Spirometra erinaceieuropaei, assembly GCA_902702965.1. NCBI lineage: Eukaryota > Metazoa > Platyhelminthes > Cestoda > Diphyllobothriidea > Diphyllobothriidae > Spirometra > Spirometra erinaceieuropaei. The sequence goes on from CACRXP010000786.1 coordinate 75,524, forward strand.
CTGCAGGCGAACCTAAACCGACTCCAACAGTGGTCAAAGGCCTGGCTTCTGCCGTTCAACGAGAAAAAAGTGCAATATTCTACGAGTCGGCAGAGCTCGCTCTCCGAACCATATGGCCTACTGCCTAAACGGTTTACCACTGCAAGAAGTGGACTCGCAGAAGGACTTGGGAGTATAGATTACGACCTCGCTCAAACCCTCGCTGCACTGCACGAAGATAGCCAAGTCTGCAATGTCAGTCCTCTACCTTTTCAAGCGGGCTTTCTCTGCCTTTGATGAAGACTGCTTCGCTAAAGTCTTTCGAACTTTTGTGCGTCCGCAACTGGAATTTGCTATCCAAGCTTGGAGACCCTGGACCGCGAAGGACCTCAGCATCCTTGAAAGGGTTCAAAGGCGTGCAACGAAACTTGTGGCATGACAGGGTTCACTACCATATGCAACGCGGTTAGCTAACCTTGATCTCCTTCCCGTGAGTTACAGGCAGTTACGGGGTGAGCTGATACAATCCTTCCGTATCATACGCGGTCAGGACTGCAGCCTCGTACCGGAGGACTTCTTCGAGTTAGCAACCACCACAAATCTACGAGGCCATCCATTCAAACTACGTGTGACAGGGGCCAGACTGGTCACACGAAAGTTCTTCTTCTCCAACAGAGTGCTAGAAGCCTGGAATGCCCTGCCTGTGGATGTCGTTATGTCTGCTTCCGTCGAGGTCTTTAAGAGGAAGCTGGATTTGTGTAGCAGTGTCCACTAAATTACCACCCCGATTTCTGTAACCTCGACAAATCCGTTATTATAATACTACTTGCTACATTTCAGTAACATTTTAAATTGAATGTATTATTGTGCCAACCCATCGCCTACGCTTACTGACATGCACATATGCAAATTATGTCACCGAATATATTATTTATTTCGCTGCACTCGAAACGACAACTCTAGAACTGCTCGTTCCACTAAAATTCGAGACAGTTTGTTTGTCTGTACAGACCTGACACTTTTCCGATTATTTGTTCCTTTATGATACCTTTTCGAGTTTTTGAGATTTTGCAGTTTTTTGTAAACAAATAGGGAGTTCAAAGATGAAGACCTACATTTCCCTCAATAAACTGAACTGAACTGAACCACAACGGAAGCTTTCACCACGTTAGTTTTATGAGCGCTGCCTTCCGTGGCATAAATCAAGTTAGCTATTTGTCTAGCGATCTTGGATGTGGTATCCACGTAAACAATGAGACTTTGTAATGCACGAACCCAAATACAAGGGGTCACTATAAATGTGTGCACATCCTACGTTTTTTCCATGCTACTCGTCCTTTATGGGTGAAATTTAGAGCATTCCTTTTTGTACAAAGAAAAAAGACGAGTTTTTTTAGGATTTTCAGTTGAATGTAATTCATTAAGTAAGATCATCGAAGGTTAATGGGAAACTTCACACCAAGTCAGCACCATTTGTTAGAGAAGCTAGATGTTAGGAAGCAGAACCGCTTGCATTCCGTACTACTTACGAATCGAGAGCACATTTCAGAATATCATACACGAGTTTTAGAAAGAGCACATCCGCAGAGCCTTGATTTAATAAAGGGCGTCCAGGCAGTTTTTCGGCGATTTAGTGTAGGAATGCGTTTTTGAAGTGCATACAAAATTGCTTCGTCGCCGTTCAACACTGAGCAATTCACTTGCCTTAGCATTGTCTCATCCTCTATCCACATGCATCTGAGAGAGAGCATCCAATGCCCGATCACGTGGAATGCCAGTCAAACTTACTAAATACTTTTTCGGATTAAGGGGATTGCTTAATTGACCCTGTAATAGAAATCATCGGACAGGATAATCCCCGGAAATTTTTGTCAAGGGATGATGTCGGCTCCTCAATGTACCTGTACCGTTCTGCCAAACCGGGTAGCAAACGTCCGTTTAAATATTTTACGTGTTCCTTCTAATTTTCGATTTGTTTATAAATGTAAATGGGATTTGTAAAAGTTGGGCACAAAAAGTCTACTTTTGTTCGTTTTGTATGAAATAAGTGCTCCCTTCTGTCCTTCATGCTTAACGAGTCCGCAAAACGTTTTGAACAAATTTCATTTCATGTCTCCCAATAAACATGATCTATTCAGCGGTTTAGTATCCATGCGGTTTGTCATTACATGGAGCTAAAGAAGGGAATACATGTTAGGTGACAGCACGTTTTCAGCGCACATGTCAAACCGACATTCGCCCCCCCCCAGAATTGTCTTCTATATATTGGTGGATTTTGATAACGTGTAAGATATGCCGCGGTAAAACAGATTTACTTCATCAAACACATATTAAAACAAGCCTATACGTAATGAAATAAACTATGAGTTTTATAAAATTATTACTGCATACGTGTTGGGCAATGCGCTTATTCCTTTTCCATCGATAATCGCATGGACATCTGAGGAGTCATCTGGCTGTGAAAGACCTTTTCCAAACACGAAATTCAAAAAAAATCATAAATTCGACAACGGTGATAAGGAAAATTAAATGAAAAAAATAGGAAGTAAATACTTTACTGGAATCAGATGTTCTGTTTCTTTTATTCTGTGACAGACAGCATAGAATGTGAACCGGAATTCTAAACTATGCTTTGATAAGGAAGAATTACGCACGTGGATCTGCAACAATGCGTACCTTGTGCCGCATTCCCGCGATATCTTTGACAGGCCGAGATGTGATCCTTCGAATGTTCTTCTTTTCGCCCGACTACAAAACCGCACTCGACGAACAGTGGCGTCTAATTAGTTTTAGTAGAAGCTAAGAGACGTGTGCCGCAAAGCGGTCATGATGGAAAGGAAACGATCGTTGGAACGAAAGTTTTACTTACCTGAATTTAGCTTATCCTTCTCGCTCCCATCTTCCGAGACAAAATGAGACACACACCGTTTATGCACAGTGGGCTGCAGGAGTAGCCGTACTACCGCATGCTAGCCGAAATTCACGCATCTCGCCCTTAAAAGAAAGACGCCTGTCTCAAGCTGTTTCACGCACCTCTCCAGTTGCTGACGACCGTGTACTAATTCCACTTAATCTTAGTCTTTACGGAAGGCACACCGATAAGCTGCTGCCCCAGACAGTTTGTATGTGCATTTGCTCAAGCACCTTCTCCTGTGTGGCAGAATATATCAGTGACACGAATCGGTGTTTATCTTGAGAAATAAATGGACATAATCCAGCAAGGTTATGATCGGGTAATACAAGGAACGTGGTAGACACAGACAATCGAGTAGATGTTAGAGAGGTCTTCCAAATAATTAACAGCGTTCTGTATAGCCATCCAAAAAAACTCGGTCAGAATGGATTGTCTACGGTAGAGGCGAACTCACTCAGGGTAGGTAAACCGGCCCCATGACACAGTGTTTTCTTCTGTTACTCTTGCTTGCCGTTCTCGTTAATCTGTAGCGATATCTTTCAAAACATACCTCCTTATTAACAATGTCTGTTTAATGTTTTGGTGTAAATTTGTTCAGCACTTGCAAGTTGTTAAAAACTCAAATAGACAGGCGGCAATATCGTCACTGCTAGTAATAGTTTGGGAATAAACAATAATCAAATGATAAGGAGAATATTAATATGTCTGGTTAAAGCTGATGAGAGAATAGATTGGGCGTAGTGTCTAACCTGGACTCGACCATTTCATTTACCAATATGTCTTCTGATTTCTTTGAAATGCAAGCGGAAGATGGAACAGTTGCGACCTCCATGTGAATCAGATGTTTCCCTTTAAGCGGTCTGTAGGAAATGATGTTAGGCCAGCTCCCTCACAGGGGGAAGCAGACGACAGTATGGAAAATTATTTTACACCGCACGGCGCGAAAGCAGTGGCAGTTAAATTGGTATGTTGATATGCGGACTGCAGGAAGTCACCCGGCGTTGGGTATCCCAACCCTCTTCTATTAAGTTAGCGCATGACCGCATTAGACCAAGAATTATTTTGCCGTTAATTTAAAGTCCAACATTTTTACACATAGATGGCATTGGTGGAGACAGAGATGAGTTATTCTGCCTGGACGTTCTCTTAAAATGCTTCATTTAGGGGAATATGACAGGATGGAGCTCTTCTCGTACCAGACTGGACTTTCAGGGCCAACAATATGCCAGTCTTCGGAGACTAGGAAGGAGCAATAAGACGCGGACAATTTAATTACTCTACAGAGGCGTGGTTTGTGAGGAGTGGCTGTAAAATAGCAGGGTGCTTTATGCGGCTTAGGGTTTGCCTGGGCCTTTACAAGTGGACAGGGCTGTGGCAGTGTGAAGACAGGTTATCCCTGTCTGGGAACTTTACGTCCGTCCTAGGAAATAAGTGAACCTTACTCATCCGAATTTTTTTCTATGAGTAGTTGCTATGAAAATTCCAAGCATATGTTCATTTCTCAATTCGACAAGCAATATATCGTAAAAAATGATGAGCGTATATGCGAAATATCCTATTAAAACGTTTAGTTAAATGAGATTGTGGTAGTATCTATTATTATGCGAATTGCTTCCAAGGCTTACGATGGAGGTAGTGAATACTTGTCTGGGCGGTTTAATTGCGGCTGTTTGGTCGGTTGGGGGCCTGCACGATGCGGTGTCGCGTGCTGGCAGGACGTGCGGGTGAAACATGGTAAATGGCTGAAGCAGGTAACACTCACACTATCATGCAGTACATTTTCCTGAATACATTCTTCACATTTTTGCCGTAGCAGTTGTTGGGCATCTTCCATATGACATTTTCGTAACTGCTTTATCTACAATAAGGCAAATTAAAATCATCTGAATGCTTATCTACAGCGGTCCGTGCGCATTTCAGCATTGTATTGTTCTTACTGGAGAAATGGTTGGCCAATTTAGAAGATATTTAACGATAGCATATTTTCAGATATTTTGCCTGACCAATGACTGATGGAAAACAGAACTCTGAGGCCACGCATGTTTTAAGTGGAAAGAATTACCTATAGTGGAAGGCATTACGAAAATGAGCTTCGTCTAATTATAAATTTCCTTCTTATAGCAGATAAAGCCGAAAATATAGATACTCTTTTCTGATTAACGAATATGGTGTGATATAATGCTTTAGAAAGCACCAATAACACAAAAATCCACTCCCGCGTTTAAACTTACCGTGGGATTCCGTTGGTATTGCAAGTACACCATAAGTTACTGTGAAACGGGTCGAATTGTAAGCGGATGTTTTAGATGACCGGTGTGAGGCACTGCTGTTTGTTTGTGCGGTTACCGCTAATACGTTGCGTAAAACGAGGACAAACATCGTATTTGAAATTTAAACATTTCTTTGCTTGTATGTCCAACTTGCATTGCAATTTTGGTGGCAAAACGAAGCTGAGTGAGAGGCAAACAAATTAAGAATGATTTAAGCTTTCAGAAATATTGATAATCAGGTTAGGTCTTAACTGCAACAGAAAACTAAACAAACGGTCAAATGGATTCTGTAGCCTTACTTTAGGGATACATGACGCGCCTGAAGAGCCAACAGAACAAATAAGATTTGTTCTGCACAGCAAATACTACGAAAAGCCCACGAAACGAACCTTCATACCATAGATGATATTGCTTAGGTTTGGCCCACATTTCGTGGAATGCGCATACGCTAGTGCTCAAATTCATTTGCGAAGTCTGTTTTTTTTACTTCATCTTGAAGAACGAGCACACAATAAGTATATTTCTAAACAGTGACTGACTATTATAAGTGATAACAAAGATAATATGCTGAAACACATAAAACACAGAAGATAAACTAATGATGACGGTGAGTTGAGTGAGGTATTGCCAGTACCAGACACAGGTGTTTGATAACATTGTCAAACAGGTGAAATGCTGATGTTGCATTTGTTAGGAAGACTTAAATTGACACTTTTTGCCAAAATATAAGTCCATTATAATGTAATAGACGATGAGGATTATAGAAATACCATGTTAACCGAAAAGTTAAAATTTATGTCCACGCTGTACGCAATTCACTATTTTTGACGAAACGTCTTTCTTGGTTTCAACGCATAAAGTGCTCTTGGGTATTATTTTCGCCTAAATAGCTTATTCAATTTGACATTAATTGACAATGGCTGTGTATCATTTCGTGGTTACCTATCGAAAAATTCCAGCGGTCGAAATGTGATTGAAGAAGAAACTGGTGGAAGTGATGTTTGGTGAGGTGAGTTTATATATATACTTCAACCGTAATTGTGAGGTTTATGCTCGCAGCATGCAATTCACCTCTTCGAGGAAATGTTTCTCTCGGGTTTGGACCGACCAGGTTCTCTTGTGTAAGGGAGTTGCCTCTTATCCTTTTCAGTTAATGAGTCAGTTAAGCGCCCTTGACATTCTTTGAAAATTGCTGCCCACCTTCTCATGTAACACCCCAGGCGAACTAAATTCAGCACTTCAGGTGAATACTTCAGCGCTCCAAAAGTCCACCTGGTGCGAGGTGTCGCGACGCCTTCAGTGCCACTCGCAAAGAAGGCACTTAATTGTCGCTTTGACGCATAACCGACGCCCACGTACGTAGGGCAATTGCAGAACACTGTTAATCTAATCTCCGATGTTCTCACATTTGGTGTTCAGTTCCAAATGCAAATGCCAACATTTACGCTTGGGCGTCTGTCGACTCGTATATTTAGAGCAGTTAGCGATCAGGTGCCGGAGGTGTTACTACTTCAAAAACTAATACTTTTCTTTAGTTTCATCGAATTTTCGAGAGAGCGATAGAAGGGAGTTATTTTAACAAGGCGAGTCAGTGCACATAAGCTTGTGCGTGTATAAATAATGCTGTAATTGCAGTGCATTTTCTCTTCATCAATAGCAGTGAAAATGGAATTCTCAAGTGGCATATCAAAAGAAAAGAATTACTTCGACGGGAGAGATTTATTTGATTTCTGAAGATTCACGTAGTCGTTCCCCCAGCCCATATTCAGTTACTAAATTGTTACTATGTTGCCCGTCAATGCGCCTGTGTGGCTGTATCTGACCCGCCATTCACGTCGGCCTGTCTCATTCACCCTCTCTTACGGCGACTCAATTGTTCCGCGCCGTGACAGTCATCCGTTATGATAGTTTTGAAATTAGATATGGGCAGACAAGATAGTGTGGTGGT
>CACRXP010000786.1:91836-105120 GCA_902702965.1 Spirometra erinaceieuropaei
TGACTAAGAGGCCGTCTAGGTTAGGACAGAAACGGATACGTATTGCGAGTGTAGGCAGCCATAATGGCAACGTCGTGCCTCTCGATGATTGGTTTACCACAGGCGGACACAGTCCAGACCACTGGCGTAGAGAATCTGCCACGACACTTTTGCAGCGGCGACTTTCGGCCACACACGGTTTGTCGCTCTCGCGGATGCCGCCTTCCGCGGCGCTGGACGCGTCCTCGTTCGGTTGCCAGCTTTCCCCTATTCTTCTGTACAGAATAAAATCTTCTACCCAACTTGCGTTCCACTTCTTGCAATTTGGGATTTGGCGTGAAGTTGTGGCGCACGGAGCATACACCATCACCGCTTAGCCGCTACACGAGCTTTAGCATTATCCACTACGATTTAATGAAAAACGAGAGCAGGTAAACGAGAACGGAATCGTGGGGCGCGTCCATGAGCGTGCTCGTAGAAGACCAGACGGAACTCCCAATGCCTCATGAGCTTATGGCTTCATTTTATGTTACCTCATTTTTACTGGTGTGGTCGATCTATTGCAGGGAGCAAGTTTTCTCAGCACGTCCCCTAGTCATGAATTTCAAATAAAAGATTTTCATCAAAGGTGTCGTGAAGTGGTCCCACGATCGTGGCCATGAAAATCGGCAGTCACTGCAGAACGCGAATGCCGAAGACAGAAGATCCGAGGAATCGGAACTCGACCGCTTCCTTATCAGTGACACATAACCAATATACTGGCGCCTCCGAGATCCACATAGATATTACAACAGGCAAATTCGGAAAATTTACATGGTACCGCAGTCGCCCAACTTCAAGTATTTCAGGTGAGTTGGTGTACACCCCGCCAGTTAGACAGTCATGCAGCAGCTGAAAAATAAATTTGTGTCTCTGAGCCTTTACCGGCATGTATATGTTGCATTTAGACTTCGACCTTTGCGAGGAAACGGTTCCTACGCAGCTTCCTCCTTCTTCTATCAGTTGTCATCTGCGGTATGGTTCAGAAAATGTTACACATGCCTATGCTGTGTGCGTCCCTTTCTCAACTTACAGTGGGTGGTCAAATTCGTGGAATTCCAACTGCAATTTCGAAATGCAATATATTTGTATGATATTTCAGTTAACTTAGAATGCCGTATTTCAAAAGTAATTAGTTTTGCGTGCACACAATACCTACACTCTGTAAAAAATAACTACTTATGTATCATGTATTTATCTCATTGATTTTTGTTCCCCCTTAATATCCAATTTTAATTCATGGAAACCATGCACCACAATATTCATTTTTTGTTCATTCTGTAGATAATATCGTTTTCTTCTAATTTTTTCTCGAAGTTGGAACGGAAATTCGTGTTAAAAAGTATTCCATTTCCCGGATAATGTTGAACCCGCTATCCCGTCACATTTGCAGTCAGGCTTTCCAAATTGCAAGCAATGTATATCCGCGTACGGAAAACCGCACATTTCTATACGATAATAAAGGGGACCATATTGATTTCATGAAATTAAACAGTGGATTTGATGTTTATTGTAAACTTAGCATGCCACATTGGTACACGCAGAACTATGCCGATTTATAAATGGTCATTACACAGTATTAAAAAATCACACAATTAAAAACTTTGTAAAGCCGAATCATGTCTCTCCGTCGAGTATAAAATTAGCAAAAGACGTGATTATTCACAGAAAGATCAAAAGCACGAATATGTTTATGCATTAGATCCAGGAAATATCATTTTACTTTTAGGGGCATCGACATTCAACAAAAAATGCACGCCGATTAGGCGGTCATTTATAACATAGTGTAGTTTTTGCGTACAGCGGCAAGGAATTTCATTCAAAAGCCGGCATCCTGCGGTAACTGAACTATTATTGAATTATTTTGCAGGCGGACAGGTTTTGCAAGACTATTTAATTAACCTTTGCGGAACCAAAACGTATTTCGGTATTTCGGTTGACGTTTCACGAATAAGCTCCCCTATTGTAAATGAGCAAATTATATTTTACACCCCCAGCATCTACCAGTAAAATAATGCAAATCCTTTGCCAGAGTCCACTGCTGCCACAACGGCCACAGAATCCACAGCCAACGGAGTTTGCGGTTATGGTTGCTGGTAGTGGTAATAAATTAGCTGCATACAAACCACCGCTTCTTCAGTCAGTGGGGCTGGAGTTGCAACGACCTGTGGTGCCACGGTCGTATCCATGCCGATTTGCTTTCCTACGTCACCTACGTTTTCCTTGTACGCCAAGCAATGATAGTTTCAGAAAAACAGATAATTTTAGTCCTAAACAAAACTTCTAATATATGCGTTATACCTAATGTCTTGTGGTTGTTTGAATTTGTCCGAGAAGCCAAATTAATGATAGGAAAACTCCAGATACAATCAACTACGTTGCGCTCACTGGTCATAAGCCAGAAATTGCGTCACTAACGGACGATGAGTGGTTAACGAGTGTCTGTCATATATCTCTCCCCGGCAGTCCTGAGGGCCCTTAACTTAGGAGCGCCAGGTTGGATAATGGCGGTTTACTTGGGCTTATATTTCGCCTCAATAATATTTGTTGACTACGCAGGGCTTTTCATAATGCGAAATTGAATTAATATTCTGGGTCTAAGGAAAGGATTGTCTAAGCGTCTTGACACAACAATGGTGGCGTTTTGTCTTGTATAAAAGATTACACCAGCCACAAACCCCAGTGGTAACACTTCTGTACTAAATATTTGGAGCTTACGCGTGCTTTTTCGGAATGCGTTCCTATCTGCACTAAGATGGCTCTCTTTTGACCAAGATGACATACCAATTTTCAGCATTCCAGGCTCAGATCTAATCGTGATTTGAGACATGTAAGATTATATCCCGAAAATGACGACATTTTTGGGAGATTTACATGTCTATATCAGTATTTATTTCATACAAAAATGGAAGGCCGTCTAAGAAGAAATCTACGAAACTTACTCTGCAACTCCGCAAAGCCTTAAGCATTATGTTTTGAGGTTCGCCATGGAAAAAAATTCCCCCATCTGTCACGAAATGGAAGTTTCACATGTTCAACAGCCCGAAGGAGCTGATTTCGACCAGCAACGTTACTGTCTCTGGCAAGCACTTTAATTGTGCTAAACAGCACGCACCATCTTCTACATAAAACTGTATAAATTGAGATGTCAGGCAAATGGGTTTTTGCAACTGATGCCTCCTGATCTTGCAGAAACTTCGCAAAGTGTTGTTTTACCTGCGGTTGTGGTCAGCAACGGCCGTTTTTCCAAACTGGCATTCAGCAAGCAGTCTCATATCAAATAAGGGGAGAATGTACATTTGACAGAAAAATACGATGTTTGGTGCTTTGGGAAGAGATATCGCATGTACACAGGCAGCGTACCAGTTATGATGCGTTTAGAGACATCTACATAGCACTGTCAGAAGGTCTTTAACGATTGTACGAAACTAACTCAATTTTGCGACTGAGGTATCCCATAAACACGCATAACATAGTCATTTTTTATTAATTTGGTAGAAAAAAGCATTCCTTATTTTTCAATATGTGGCAGGTATGCTTTGATTTTAAAAATGTTTATTAATTTCTGAATAATTCTGAAGCTCATTTGTAGTTACACTTTCATTTAAGGTTTTTCAAACTGCAATCTATATAGCGGTAGGGAGCGTTCACTGATTATTCTTACAGAACACACTCATTTCGTGTTGTCTTACGGGCTCGAGAGAATGGTTAGAGGCGTGGCCTTCTAGCTCACACGTCGCGTGTTCGAGACTCGGTTGTTCCAAACTTCGGGCTGACGGTGGTTAATAGGCCAGAAATGTCCATTCCAATCTTCCTTGTCTTTGTCGGTAATAACATACTACAAGCTATATATTTTCAGTGTACGGAAAATCACACATCGCTATCCGGGATCAAGAAAAAAGCATATGGAGATCATATAATTGAACAGTGGACTTGAGCAGCAGTGTTAATGCTTCAAGCAACACTGGTAAATTCAGACAAAACATTTAGTGAACAGACATTTCAGGGTTTTATCAGTATATTTTAAGGGTAATAGACAATGCCTTAAAAATCATAAATGTAGTTAAAGTACAAAATTTTTAGAAGTAATTTTTTACCAATTGAGTGAAAATAAACATTGTAGGCATGATTTCTATGATACATTTGCATTTGCAAGAGTCTTGAATATTAATGTGAAAATGCCATATTATGCATGTAGTCATTTGCATCGAAGCGTAGCTTCCGAAGCCGCCTGAAAAGACGTTCGTTAATAAGTCGGCATCCCGCAATAACTGTAATATCTAGGGTTTATGTTGAAAGGTAATAAACGTTGCAACCCAACCAAGATTATCTTCCCAAGTCGGAAAAGCATTTCAGGATTTCAGTAATTGTGAGTTGGCATTTGCTTTTCCTAAGGAGCATTATGCTTGCCGGAAATTAACAGTATTCAGTATCAGTGTAGTTCAGGGAAAGTAAATGTGTGCCTTTGAAATCCCCATTGTTTACCTGCACAGGAAGAATAATAAGAAAATGGAAAGGAAGTAACATAAAATAAATACAAGGAGAATAACATAAAACCCTACAGATGAACACCAAATGTCGTGCATTAACAACATTTAGAGGCATATGAAATCGATTTGTTGATTAAATGCAGCAGACAGTTGAAGTTCACCTATGATACAGGAGACGAAAAAAATTTTTTTCATTCTGCAAGCATCGAAGTAAATGCAAGCAGCGGTGTGCGTTGTGGTTAAAAATTAATAAATTACATAAACATATGTTTCTCGCCCATTTGTAGTAGCATCGTCATAACACTGAATTGCCGGCGTTGGCAATCAAAGTGGCTGTAGTCCGACGTTAATGTAGTGCGCTCTCCAATGTTGCTCTAGCCTCTGTTTAAAAGTGTCTACGGATCCCGATATAACAACATCCTCAGGCAAGGCATTCCAAGCTGCAACCACTTTGTTGGAGAAGAAGACCTTCGCTTGTCTGGCCGAGCATCAGTTACACGTGGTTTGAGTGGATGGCCTCTCAGTTTAGCCGTAGTCGCCAGCTCCAAGAAGTTACCTGGTGCGAGGCAGCAGCCCAACCTGCGCACGATGCGGAAAGCCTGTATCAGGTCCCCACGTGGTTGCAACTTAAAGTAAAGAGGTCAAGATTAGTTAATTGTGTTTCCTAGGGTAGTGACCACTGCCCAAATACAAGTTTCAGTGATCTCCGTTGAACCTTTTCGAGTATGTTCAAGTATTTAGCGGTCCAGGATCTCCATGCTTGGATAGCAAACTCCAGGTGCGGTCGCACGAAAGTTTGAAAGACCTTGGCGAAGAAGTTTTCACCAAAGGAAGAGAGCGTCCGTTTGACGAAGTATAGAATGGACATCGCCGACTTGGCTACCTTTCAGAATTGCAGTGAAGGCATTAGTGAGGTTGTGATCCATACACCCAAGTCCTTCTGGGCGTCGACTTCTTGCAGTGCTTTGTCAGTCAGACGGTACACCGTGTGGTTAGGAGAACTGGTTCCGTTGACGCGCAGGAAATTGCACTGGTTTACTTTGCACGTTAGAAGCCAGTCTTTTGACCATTGCTCGATGTGGATCAGATTTGTCTGCAGTCGCGCCTTGTAAACTTCGATTCGTATGGTATTGCAGATCTTTATGTCACTGGCAAACATTGCGAAATTGCAATCCAGTTCGTTTCCGCAGTTGTCTGCATATACGAGGAACAGTGTAGGACCAGAAACTGGGCCTTAGGTGGCACCAATCCTACCGACAACCTCGGCAGATTGATAATCACAATAGCTTTCATTTACAGCTAAATTTTATCCGTCTAATTCAGGCTAATTTGAAATGAATGAACATGATGTTTTCCGAAACGCATAAATGTTTCGTACTTTAGAAATAACAGTTTTTCAACCACATTTTATTTTCTTTTGGATGAACCAATATCCCTTAAATTCATTCATATCTCAAAATGACGATCCCGTCGTTTTCAGCATGCTCAAGCACTAAATAGGCAAATGCCAAAGGACGCATAAATAATCGGATATTTTGCTGCAGTGGATGGGTATAAAACTGTTTGTTTTTGTGGCCTTCCGTAAATCCACAATTCGCAAAGAAATGGGCAGGGCATTCTGATTTTAAGCAGTGCATTATCAGAGGTATGGCAATTCTGTGGTAAAACTGCGACACGAAAACAAATTCTAGGCCAAGGCAAATACGATAAAATATATAAAAATGGTGAGATTGAAGGGAACGTTTGTTTGTGGCCAAACAAAACGGGCCACAAAACTGGTGGACGGTCTCAGGACTCTGTCATACCCAGAAAGACTGATCCAGTTAAATTTGTTCCCCCTATCCTATAGAAGAATGAGGTGTGACCTATTATGGACATTCCGCATTATCCACGTGCAGGAATGTTCGCTCAAAACTGACGACTTTTTTGAATTCACGACCACGAGTCATCTGCGTGGTCACCCTTACAAAGTCAAGCGGGAGCGTACACGCCTAGACAATCGGAAGTTTTCCTTCAGCCAGCGTGTTGTTCGACCATGGAACTCACTCCCAAGTGAAATAGTGACATCTGATACAATCGCTGTATTCAAAAGGCAGCTGGATCGTTTGATATTTGATAAACGACGACTTTCACAGCAGGACTACCTGCGGCCAGCCATAAATTTCATTTCTTGATTTCATCCCTACTTAACACACCCCTGACCCTTAATGAGATGCCCCCTCTCAAACTATGCAAATGACTGCACTTTATGCTGACTGTATATAACTGCACTTAAAATTTCATGTGAACACTGAGAAGACCGCCTGCCGCACGCTTAGCAGTCCCTCATTGTGAAAGTTTCCCGTGAACAAATATGTTACTGACAAAATTTTAGTAAGATGTACATTTAACATTTATATTTTATGTACCGTTTTCAATAGGGTCATCAAGGGCATTGCCTATTACCCTAAAATACAATACAAAACAATTTTTAAATGACCGAGTGAGTTCTGTGGAAGAGCAGGAAGCATCTTGAAAGTCGACAGCACAGTAACCATGTAAGAGGCTTTTCAGAGACGCCAGTAATCAGGAAAGTATTGTCATATGATCAAAACACATCACTGGGTTCGTTTGTAAACATTCACTTTATCTGTCAATAACTTTCCATCCCTGTGAACTAAAAAATATGACGGAAACCGCCATCTGCATAAAAACGAACATCCAACGACTGAGGATTTCGTTAAATCCTTTCAGCATGTGTTTGTTTTTCTAGGTGTTGCTGGGCATCAACTGCAGAAATGGTCACCATAGCAGTTTATTTACAACGATTTTCTGTGGTAATAGTAAGCGCTTCTATTCGTCTTATGGATATCGGACTGGAAACCTCGCCCAAAAGTGCCTCTCTGTCTAGCACAAACTTGCACATATGCTTTGAGGACGGTCATTTGTGTGACGTGAACATCCGTATGATGTGACCACAATGTCTGGCCAGTCTGGGCTAAGCCAGCCGGCCAATCAAATCAAAGGCTGACGCGAACATGCTCGCGCCCCGTCCCTTCAAGCACCTTGCGTTATGCCCCTAAACGGCTCCCACTACTTATAAGCCGTTAAGTACATGTTTAGTCGTAGACTCAGAATATCAAGTAAATTTCGCATTATGCTTAGCCCTAAGAAGTATGAACAAAACTACGTCATCTTAAGCGAATATTAAGCTTTGTAGTAAGGGCACCCTTTGGACTGCACGCGATGAGATCTATCGCAGATACTCATGACCCACGCATCTCCTGGTAGTGACATAGTTTCAGGCGGATGACCAATAACCACAGCGCTGCACATTGTGCCTGATGATGGCCGAAGGGATGAGGAAGAAATGTAGCATGACTAGCACCGAATCAGATGAGGTAGTTGCGGGTTCACCTTCGTTGCCTGAAGAGGAGGAGGTAGCTTGTGTGGCAGCTGAACTATCACTACTGCTTGCGTCGCCACTACCACCAGCTGGAGCAGTTGTAGATTTTGTCGCAACGGTCGACTCTGGCAAGAGGGCGGAATCGTTTTCAGCCGAATTTAGAGATAAAAATGCAGGTAAATCACTTAATTTAGGATGTGTAACTTCTACTTCATAAACATGTGCGCCACTTTCAAAGGACGCAATCGACGGAATGCTGGGCCGAGTTTCCAGACGCATCATACTCTGCTAGTAGTCATTCGCGTGCTGAAAAGACTGTTTGTTTTCGAGGACGTCATCGTGGGACCCCTATTGAATGTCAATCTTTCGTTTGAAACTCATGACTATTGGGGGTGTTGCAAATGCTTTCGCCTCCAATATATCCAGCACATCCGCTGGAATTAGGTGACATGTGATGCAGCCATAAACGCAGTGATGCATTAAAAGTTCGTCTGGTTTTTTTTGCAATCACGCTCCCTAACGCGTTCCGCGACTCTCAATCTGTATAATGACCAGACGCTCAACAGGTATTACTTCCTGTCCTACACCATCCCAGATTTTTATCGAAATTTAGTATGGGCCTAACCTCCTCATTTACTTACTTCATTATCCGAAATATGCTATATAAATATTGCCCTATTTCTATGTAAAAGGCGTCACCAGCAGCATACATACTTAACCTTTTTAAAATTCTGGAAACAGTAGATTAAGTTTGTTTTTATTAATTTACTTTTGAAAAAATGCCTGAAAATTGCGAATTAATTCAAAACTGCCTTTTTGCAGTCTAACTGGAAGAGTGCGCAAACTCACATGCTATTCCGCAGTGTGGGCGACTACGTGGATTTGCTGATTTCGGATGTTTAGACATGTTTGTGGACCTGAAGTGACCCATTCGATTGATTGCTTGTCAACTGTCATAAAGGCGCTGAGTTCCCAGACGCGTCATATTCTGCTAGCACTTATTCGCGTGATGCAATCACTGTTGGTTTTCAAAGTTGCCATCGTGGGACACGTTTGATTCATCTTAAATGTCAAGCCTTCGTTCGAAATACATGACGGGTAGGCGTGTTGCAAATACTTCCTTCTGCAGTTCATTAATTGGAATATGGTGACATGTGATTCATCCATAAGCACATGATGCCTTAGGATTTCCGTCTGGTTTTTTGCAAGCACGCTCGCTTACGCGTTCGGCGACTCTTGATTTCTTAGTCTACTATCGGGCTCTGGGATTTCGTAATGACCAGATTAACAACGTCCTACGCCAGCCGCTGTTTGTGAAGATATTTTGGAGAAACACGAACTGCTCATTTAATAAGTTGCTTATCCGCAAAGATACACTATAGATAGTGTTATATTTCCCTATCATTGGCGTTACCAGAAATATACGCACTTAGCACTCTTAGAATTCTGGTAACGATAGATTACAGTTGCTCTTCTGAATTAGGCTTAAATCAGTGTCAGTTGTAAAAAATGCCTATGATGTTTAGCACTACCTTCAAGGCTACTTCCAACATGCCAACAGCAGCAACCTCTTATGGTTTGTGAGGGCCGATCTACGTGCATCGTGTTCTGCACATGCAAGCGAGCAGGAGGGTTTTACTCCAGACTGGTGAGTATTCAATCGGGACTTAATATTGCGTCTCGGCGCAGAAATGCAGTTTAAATTTCGATTAATCCGGTAGCTGGAATAGCTTGCTGACAACCGCAATATGGAGTAAATGTACGTGGAACTCAGCTTATCATCTACAGTTCAACATACATTTCTGTGGACCAAAGATGTTCAAGCTAGACGCCGTCATATACGCCCAACTAATCGACGTATTTTGCGATACCGTATTGTTTTCTAGCTAATCTTATCTATTTTCATTGCGTGTGTTTGGCAGAACTGGACTGCTTTTATCTGTTAACGATTTAATGAACTGGGTTCAATGAACGTTGACTTAAACGAGGTAGGACTATTTCCATGCCCAATTGCGTTATTCTAAATATAATGTATGCAGTGTTGAGATATCTCATATATTACCATCTATATACGCATGTCAGGATGCTGCTGATGTGCGTATACGATAGATAGAGTATTATCGGCCGACATCTGACAATTCGATTTGTGTATATGCCGGTCCACTGCTGGTAGACGAACAAATACAATTAAAATGTTCCGTTAGTCGTAAGTTCTGTCGAATACTAACTGTCAGGAATGAAAGCACACGTACGGCGACAATATATGGCCATATCTTTACACAGGGCTCAAGTCATTACTCCTCAAAAAGGACTATTGAAGAATTCGATTTCTGTAGCAATGACTGGTGCATCAGGATAATAGTCAAATCGCCTCACATAACTGTACGTTGTTGACGCGTTGCAAATTAAAATTAGATGAACAAAATTCCAAGGATTGTTTCCGTCGTCAGACCGATGACTGCTTGCGAAGCCTTCATTGCTCATGGTTTTTCAAGGTAGAAGTTATAACATGTTTCTAAAAACCTCGAGTGAGTTGAACTACCGCATTTCATGGGGTAGGTCAGATAATTTAAATTGTTCACAAATAACGAACAAGGACAATTTGTAAAAGTAAATACATCTTTTGCATATTAATCATTGTAAAAATCAAGCACCTTAACGAAAATAGTGTTTGAAAGTCTGTTTTTTGTACAATTGACATAACTATCCTCTAAACACTGTGATTATTGACCTGTGGCACATTTTGAATTGGGAGATGCTTGCGCATTCATTCCAAATTGATGTTACGAGAACTCACGCATGTCCAGGCATGTCAGAAAATTTTACTTGATTTTGCTTACACAGGCGTGATGGAAATAAATGCTTAAATACGGCCAAAGACGAAGAAACGTAAAAAACATCAGGCGGCTCATTAAAAAATTTCCTGCGTCTCCGGGAAACGGTTTTTTCTGCCCTCACCATCATGAATTTTGCGACTGGGAAATCCACCGTTCTTTAGCAATTTCAGGGAGCAGCTGGCGGTCATTAGAAAACATGCTAAATGACATGCTCTACATTCCCCTCTAGAAAAACCTTCGCAGCAAAACGATTCTTAGAGACAAAGTATGAAAATGAGTGTTTTTCATAGATGGTGGAACCTGTCATATTTCCGCTGATGTAAAGATAAAAATTTACCAAACATCAAGCAAAACACTGTAACATCTTGCACTCTTCTGCTTCTCCATGACAAATGTTAACCTTCCGTAATACAATCAAAAGCCTCCCTATCCTCTTACTAGATGCGTCATTATCAAGCCCATTTTGCCATGCCCGCCTACTGTTGTACGTCTTTCTGAGACTATAAATGTACCATTGAGTGACGATCTGAACACTGAAATGGCGAATATGTGCTTTTCCCGTTGTGACATTGCGTGTTTGCGGAAAGCGTGCCCTACAAATGATATGCGACTAATGCACCGAATTCGAATATCTAATTAGTGAAGAGCGTTTTAGCAGTTTTTTCTTCACTTTTGTATAAGTCAACAAAATTGGGATACCTTGAAACAAGTAATAAGCTGCAGAAGTTACAAATGCATTTTAAGCAATCAAATCAAGCAGATTAAACAAGGCTGAATTTTAAGATCAAAATGTAATTCTGTGTTGCCACAATTACGCATTATTTCACACCCTGCATTATGCAAAGCCTGTTGAACTAAACGCCGATTTTCACGTGCACAAAGGTGGTTTAGATAAACGAATCATATATAGGTTTATGAAATGTAGCAGACAAATATGTGGATTAACCGCATTTGTCTAGGTCAGTTATAAACTGAGAAAATTACATACATAAAGGACAACGTTGATTTCCGGCTGATTTTCTAACTTTCTAACACAAAATGTATACACATGGACACTCGGAATGTGGAGGTGGAGGTGGATTAAAGTGTTATTAGGCTTCTCGCCGAATCAGATCAAACGAAATTAAAAATTTGGAATTATAACAGCCGAGAGCATTAAATGATTTTCGTATATAATGTGTTTGTCCACGTGCAGCATCATCTGATATAAACGAGATTAAGCAGAAAAAGTAAATTGAAAAAAAGCCATTTATTTTATGCATTCGGGAACATGTCATACGTAAACACTTATATGGCAACCCAAAAATATTACCAAACGGCAAACATTTTCGGTCCATATCAAGAAAAGTCCCACCTATGACATGAAATCGTGCTGCTTTCTAAATTTCACATGCACACATCAAACATAATTTTTTGGCTCTTTAAAATAAGCTGTGTATTACCTGATTCCCTCGGAAAACATTGAGCAAAAATGAATTTTCAAGTGCGGAGAGCTCACTTTCTATAATTCTTCGAGGCCAATTATACTCCTTTCAGATGGCAACAGGCTTGCTTGCGCAACGGATATCTAGGACAGGTATTAGCATATTCATTTGCCCAAATATTTTAAAAGAAAACTTTCGCTCAGATTTATGGATAGCACGATTTATTCAATTGTGTAGACACAAAGTACGCACAAATAACAGGACATTGACTTGAAGGGGCTGGACAAATGAAGAAAATAAGCAAGGTTTGAGGCTTCCAAAAATCCTCAAATCAGCTTCTCTCATCAGGGATAACGAGTACGACTATGTACAATGTATAAAACCGTTAATGTCGAGTGCAATTTAAATAACTAGTTTTTGAGCAAACTGCTATTATGGTGCAATACATGTCCTAGTCGCAATGAGCTAAACTAGTGACTTTTTATTTTCTCTGCATTACCGTCTAAGAAGCCCGACATCTCTCAGTTCGATTCCTTAGTATTCGCTAATGCTCATCTAAGAGCATTTCTTTCCGTGACATATCTTAGATTAAGGTGACTTGCACTAATAGAATATTACTTAGGGATTAATCTTGGCTAAACGAAGGTAGGAGGCCTCGGTTCAAACTACCAAAAGGAATTTTTATCAAGTTTTTTAAGGCGCTGACGCATATAACCCAACTCAGTGCCAATGTAACATTTGGCCTGACGAGACATTATCAAAAGCAAACTTATGTCTGCCAGCTAGTCTCACGAATTCGAGAATGTATTGTGTACATCAAGGTAATTGATCATATACACATACCATTTTACATGTTGAAAATAATTTCTTTCTTCAAATGGAGACGAATATATGCCGATGATGTCTGCAGGCAAATAACAAATGTCAGCACAATCGTCATCTGCATTAAATGGTTCATTGTAAATCTCACCATGTGGTAAAGGATTTCAAAAGCGTTTTATTTCGGAGATTTCGCCTGAAAACCAACAGGGAAGCTTTCACTGCGTTAGTATCATGAGAGAGGCATTCTGTTGCATACGTTCAATTACCTATTTGCCTAGACAACTTGTAGATGGCATCGATGTAAACAA
>CACRXP010000786.1:113097-186684 GCA_902702965.1 Spirometra erinaceieuropaei
AAAAACAATACCCAAGAACGCTTACCGTATCG
This sequence comes from Spirometra erinaceieuropaei, assembly GCA_902702965.1. Lineage (NCBI taxonomy): Eukaryota > Metazoa > Platyhelminthes > Cestoda > Diphyllobothriidea > Diphyllobothriidae > Spirometra > Spirometra erinaceieuropaei. Next base: position 113,130 of record CACRXP010000786.1, read on the forward strand.
AAACCAAGAAATACCTCTCATCAGAAATAGTAAAGTGCATGCAGCGTGCACATCAACCGTAAATTCACGGTTGACATTCTATGCCTATGCAAACACCGACCGTATATTCAATCATTTTCGCCGTTTATTACCGTATAATCGACTTATATTGTTGTAGGAAGTTTCAATTCAAATCTTCCTCAGCATTTCACCAGCATGAGGCGTCAGGCGATGAGACCAAATGACCCACTGTTATAATAAGAAATATCTGGTGTCGTTTACCGGATCTGATGAGGTTGACGCCGAAATTCTCGCAGACCAATCGCATGAGCCGCGAGTTGCTTTGGTCATTGTTCAAGGTACCCAAGTCTATCAGCAAGTGCAACGACATCCCCACTCTATATTCTGCGTTGAGGCACAGGTTGGCCAAAGCAATCAGCCATTCGAGGAGTGCGAACGCCGGTGAGCCAGATGGCCGAGCAGTCATCACGCCAGCATCCAATATGGGCGATACAATTTAAGCTTTCTACGACTTACCTGCCGGCCATTAAGCAATTAGCTGCAGAAACCATTTGGACCGTTTGGAGCGTTTTCTGTTGCAATTTAGACCTAACCTCGCAATCAATATTTCTGTAGGTTTAAGTCAGTCTTTATATGCTTGCATCTCACTACGCGTCCTTCCGCGACCATAATTGCACGGCAAATTGGACATCCAAGCGGTGAAATGTTGCTTAAATTCGCAATACGGTGTTCGTTCTCGCTGTACACAGCTGATTAACAGTAACCGAACACACAAATAGCATTGGTCCACGGCGCGTATCCAGAACGTCCGCTTACAAATGGGCCTGTTTCATAGTTTTTGTTGTATACTTACAAAACCAACAGAACCAAACGTCACAATTAAACATGGAAGTGGATTTTAGTGTTATTGGTGCTTTTAAAGTATAATACGCCACCAAATTCGCGGAATCAGACTAACGTATGCGTAGTTTGCTGGCTTCATCTGCTATTTAAGGAGTAAAGATGACATTTAAAATTAGATGAAGATTATTTTCATTAAGCGTGTAAGTATAGGTCTAGCTCTGCGGTTAAAAGATACGTAGCCTCAGAGGTCTGTTTTCTATCAGCCAATGGCTAGGCAAAAAATCTGAAAATACGCCATCTCTAAATACTGCCCGAATTAGTAAACAATTGCACAACTGGGAACAATCAAATGCTGAAATGCTTGCGTACTGCTATAGATGGGCTTATTTTGCCTTCTTGTACGCCATGCAGGTCGGAACGTATGGGATGGCAGATGTCCAACAAGTGTTACGACAAAAATGTCAAGAATGTATTCAAGAATATCTGCTGCGTAGCCTGACAGCGTGAGCGTTACCTGCTCTAGGCCGTCAGCATGTTTCACCTTCTCGTACTGCCAGCACGCGACACCGCGATGTGCAAAATATTTTTTCATACTGAAGCCTGTTTCCTCCTGCGCTGGACCTAGCCTACCGTCATTTCCTACAGACCGTTTAAAAGCAATCATATCTTTCTCATGCAAGTCGTAACTGTTCCATCTTCCGCTAGCATCTCAAAGAAAGATCTATTGGTATATTGTGGGTTCGAATTCAAGTTAGCCACTACGAACAAACAACGCTGCGACCAACTTTACCCAGGTATGACACCTTTCGATAACGGATTAGTTCCAAACTAACAATACCAGTGATATTAATGCCGTCTGCCTATTTGGGTTTTAAACCGCTTGTTAGGACAGAACAAATTAATACCAAAAAATAAACAGACATTGTTTATTTGGAGGAATGTTTTAAAAGGTATCATTACAGCTTAACGAGAATGCCAAGCAAGAGTGGCAGAAGGAAGCACTGTGTCATGGAGTTGGTGGAAGCACTGGATGTCGTGGCTTCACTCGTATCGTTGGAGGGCGAAGTAGAGTTTATGGGCCCAGTAGTATTGGTATCAGCCCCATTACTACTGCCAGGCGATGTCGTAGCAGTAGTATTAGAATCTATCGTCGCATTACTCGAGCTATTAGAAGATTCTAAAAAAATGAGAGGGTTATTTACTCATATGCTTTGAAAGGAATCTTGAGAAAGGAAAATGACAACCAAAATGTTCCGGAACATACGGCAGAAGACAACTGAAGCGATGAGTAGGACGCCCAACAGAAACTTCATTATCACGCTGTTTCCACTGCTAAAATTTAAAAAGAAATAATGAAGACGTGCATGGCTGGTGATGTCACTACCACTTAACAGTCTATTGGCTCGTCGGGTGCACTAGCTTACCTTAAGGTCGACAACTCGAGTGCCTAATTGAAACCATAGAACTGCCTCTTTATATATCTGCGCCGGAACGGGTTTAATTGGGTTAGGTTCCTAACTCCACGAGGGCGGGGAGTTAATAGATGACTTCCTTTCTGTTACGGTCATGTGCAGGCGTTAGCTATAACGCCTACATTACCGACTGCACTTTTTCGGTGGTTCACGTCATAGGACTGCTCCTCGTTATTCTTGAGCGATTAGGTTTCAGTAAAGATACGCGACGGTATCATGTGGCAGAGCCCTTATTTCCTCTACTGTGGGGATAATCTGAAACACAGTTTACAAAATGTTAACATGCTTCGCGATTTTCGTCTGAGTACTGTAAGAGCAATCTGTTCAGCCTGCATTGAATCTTCTTCATTTTGGTAAGCAGACGTCTGTATCTGACAAAATCTCTTCAAGCCTCTATTACTACTAAGAAAGATGATGCCATCAAATGGATAATTACTACGCAGCTCGGTTTAGATAATTGTGGGGGTAGGCTGCTTGAACCACCCAAATTGTAGTCAGCGTCAGTGGGATGGTGGGAATCGGAATACGGAAATACTTGCGGGTGGCTGGCATAAAGACGCTGACCCATGGTATCTACACAACCTGTATCAACTTGTTCTGCGCGCATAGGACCGGGTTGCATACCCTGAGTGCAACCTCCTTTACCGTAGACAATCGATGCTGCGCCGGTCTTTTTGGATGGCTGAACAGAACCCTGTAAATCATTTGGAAATGCTCTCTGAAATTTACGCGTTAGTTTGTGTCTACGACCTTCTTCCTATGACCCGATCCTTGCCATGTTGAAATATGTTCAGTTAATTATCAAGGCAAAAACTGAATCGTGTCACTGATATATTCTGCCTCGTAGTACGAAGTGTTTGGGCAAATACGCATGCAGGCGGTCTGGAACAGCAGTTTATCCTTGGCTCTTCCCTATAGACTGAGACTAAGTGGAAATAGTACACGGTCGTCAGAAACTGGAGAGATGCGCCTTCCTGATGAAGGCCAGATCCGTGAATTTCAACAGGCATGTTTTAGCCCGACTACTGGACCACCCCATCATGCATGCATTTCCCGTATCGAATATTGTCTTAGATGATGGGAGCGAGTAGGAATCGGAAACGTCAGGTAAGTAACTCTTTTGCTCTCGCGATAGTGTCCTTTCCTTCATGGCAGCTTTGCGAGACTCGTATTTCGCTTCTACTAAAGCTAATAAGGCGGTTATTTTCGTCGATTGCGGTTTTTTAGCCGGGCGACTTAAAGTAATTATGACGGCTTATATCTCGTCCTCTCGAACCTATCGCGGGATTGTGGCACAAGTTAAGCATTAAAACAAATTTACGTGAGTAATTCTTCCTTATCAAAAGCATAGTCCAGAATCCCGGTTCACATTATATGATACCGGCCACAGACTAAAAATAATAAACCATACAAATAGCAGACCCTCTGTTTCCAGTAGACTATTCACCTTCCGAGTTTTTACTTGATAAGTCTCCTCAGTTTTGGAGACATAATGCTTTTTTGTGGATTTCGCGTTAGAAAAGGGTATTTTATCAGACAGGTGACTTTTCAATTATCTATGCGGTTATTAATAAAAAGGGATAAGCACATTGATTACCACGTATGCAGTAATAATTTTATTAAACTCATAGTATAGGAAATTATGTTTGGGCTGATATTAATATGTATTTGCTAATCTACGCCTGTTATGTCATGCTATCGGTTTGACGTGTTCGCTGATTATATGCCTCGTCCTAACATGTAGTCCTTTTTAGCGACACGCAAGGACAAACGACATGAGTACTAAAAAGCTAAACAGATGATGTTTATTGGGGGGTAGGTGTTGAAAGATGTTTAAAGAGCTTTGCAGACACAAAAAGCATGAATGGCAGGAGGAAGCTCTTTTTGTTCACAACGTTCATAACATGCATTTGTATATATAAAAGTACTGAAAATCAGACGAAAAACGTAAACTACTTAAGAGACGTTTGCCGTCGGTTTGGTTATTACAGACATTCCAGTAGAGGTACATTTACAAGCCGTCATCGTCCGTTCACCGAAATATCTGGAGATTATCCTGCCCTATGATTTCCATTATGAGTCCACGTAAGCAATTATCCGTAGTTCGAAAAGGCATTTCATATATTCGGCTGGTATTCCACAAGATCGGTCATTGGATGCTTCCTCTCAGATGATTGTGGATAGATAATGGGATAATGTTAAGGCAAAGAAATGGTCAGTGTTGAACTGCAAACAATCAATTTTGTATGCATTGAAAAACGCTCTCTTACAGTAAATCGCAAAAAATTCTGTCTCCACGCCGAGTTTTTAATCAAGACACAGTGGATTACATAATAGGTAAAATAGATGTGCTCTTTCAACAACTCCTGTGTGAAATTTTGAAATGTGTGTAGGGTTGCAGTATTTTTAATCGCACCGCATAATTCTAAGGCATTTCAATCACGCAGGCATGCCAATGTTCATGCTTCTAGCCATCTACCATTGCTCACAAATGCTGCTTATTTGGTGTAAATTTTTTCATCTACATTCGTCAATGTTACAAAATAGAAATTCTCCAGCTTCCATTCATAAAGGACGTATAGCTTGGTAAAGCCCTATGATGAGCACGCCTCTAAACTGATTCTTGGTATTCGAGTTTAAATAGACATTATTATTTCCGCGGCCATTCAGACATTGGCAGATACCCACTGCTATACAGAACAGTTTTCTAGGCTTAAACCAAGCGTGAGGAAATTTGTTTTCTTCAAAGAAGGGACGACGCATAGGAAGAGGGAGTAGTTTGGCGGCCTAACGAATGGCGTTCTAGGGGAGAGGCGACCGAGCGTGTTGGGTGTGTGCTTTTTGGCACCGGCATGGTCTTGCCTGGTTAGAAGGGACGACAGTATCATTGTTTTCATGGATGCCACGGTCAATTTCTCTAGAAAATTACTTCAGTGGAGGTATGCCATAGAAGGCTGCTTTCGCGATACTAACGTGGTGAAAACTGCCGTGGTGGTTTCCAGGAGATTTCTCCGAAATTAGGCGCTTTTTTAAATCCCTCACCTAAGTGGTAAAATTGCAAATGTGCCATTATATGCAGATGACGATTGTGGTGAATTTTTGTTATTCAAATAGAAAGAAAAACCTATTGTTAGGGGATAAAAAAGTTTACAACTAAGGTCTGCGATAAGCATACTTTGCGGTTTCGGCTGTTCACGGATTTTAAAACACTTGACTCTCAGAAAATTAGTTTTGAATAACTTTATTTGCACCTACCGAAAACAATCAATACGAATGCTTGCAAAGCACTTAGGTTAAACTGTCATATTTTTCAGTATTCGCACCATGTGTATCAGAATTGCCGAATTGCAAATGCTTATATGTGGGTGACCCGTAGTGGTTTTACATGAGCCTTGTGCGAATATATGGGCGCGTAATGCCTTCGTGCATGTGCTTTTATTCGTGGCAGTTAGTATTTGACAGAACTTACAACCGACGTAAAATTTCAATTGTATTAGTTCGTCTACCTGCAGTTAGCAGCTACATACACAAACCAAACTAGCTGCCTTCGACCGATACTACTGCATCTGCCGAATACACATATCAGCAGCTTCCTGGCATAGGTAAATAGATGGAAATGTTCGAGATATCTCAACATTACATAAAGTATTTTATTACTAGCGCTATAACGCATGTAAATAGTCCTTAATTCAACGCCCAATAAACAGAGAAGCATAAAGTTACCGACAAAACTAGTGATACATGCAAATCTTCTAGGACAGTGTGCCACGCACCTGCCCCTGATTGCATGTAAATATGAATCTGGCTTACATCCTTATGTTCGGCGTATTGTTCTCGGATAAAGCCATTGCAGTCCTGCCAAACATAAGAAATTAAGATTGATAAGATTAGTTAAAATAAATTACGGTGATGTAAACTACGTCGATGAAATAGGTGTACAATACAGGTAAAACAGATAAACTTTACCGAGCCGAAAACACGCCCTAGATCTTAATAGTGTCACCTTAAACATTGTTAGCTTACAAAAATGTGTATTGAACTGTAGATAAATAGCTGAGTTCCACGTTCATTTGCTTCATATAACGGTTGTCAGCAAGCTATTTCAGCTACCGACTTTATTGAAATTTGAAATACATTTGTGCGCGGAGACGCAATGTTAAGCCCGGTTGAATTCTCACTAGTCGGTAGTTAAACCCTCCTGTTCGTTTGCTTGTTTACAACAAGATGCACGTAGATCAGCCCTCACAAAGCATAAGAAATTGCTGCTGTTGGCATGTCAGTAGCAGTCCGGTAGGATGTGCTAAACGTCATAGGCAGTTTTTATAACTGCCACTGATTTAAGCCAAATTCCGAAGAGCAGACTTAATCTAATGTTTCCAGAATTCCAAATAGCCTAAGTGTGTATGTTGCTGGTAACGCCTTCGATGGGGAAATATAGCATTGGCTATAGTGTATCATACGGATAAGCACATTACTAGGTGGGGTGGTTTTGTCTGTACTAAATTTCGTAAATAGCGGCTGGCGTAGGGTCATTAAGAACGGACAGAGCACGAGAGCAGATCAAGTAATCGTGAATCACGGAACGAGTTATCTAGAGTGCTTACAAATAACGAGAAGGAACTCCAAATTCACCACGTGCTGATGGCAGCATCACGTGTCATCATATTCCAACCGCTATAATTGATGAATTGTAGAAGAAAGTATTTGCAACACGCCAACAGTCGGGCGTTTCAAACGAAAGATTGTTATCTAGTATGACACGAGGCGGTCCCACGATGGTGAGTTAGTGCACACCCAGTCAGCAAAGCGGCAGTTTTAATTTAAGTCACCCTTTAAATCATTTTTTTACAACTACCAGCGGTTTAAGCCAAATTCAGAAGAGCGGACTTAATCTAATGTTACGAAAATTCTAAATTATCTGAGTGTCCATGTTGCTGGTAGCGCCATTGATATGAAAATATAGCAATATCTCTATTGCATATTTTGAATAAGGACGTTATTCAATGAGGAGGTTGGTCGCATACTAAATTTCGATAAAAAATCTGGGATGGTGTAGGACAGGAACTGATGCCAGTTGGTATTCTAGTCATTACGCAAATTAATGAATTATGAGTCGCGGAACACGTTAGCGGGCGTGATTACAAAAAACCAGACAAACTCCCAATGCATCATGTGCTTATGGCTGAATCACGTGTCACCATATTACATGAATTTTAAAATGGCCTAGTGTCCCATACGTAAATTAGGCAACTCGTGATTTCAAGTTCTTCGCCTTCAATAGAACTTTAATATCAGGATAGCAGCCCTTTGAGTGTTGTTAAGGTTGACTTTTCTGATGTCGTTACAAATGCAAAAAAATCCCTTTCACAACCCGCGCTGGTGTCAACATCCCAACCTCAACAGTCTCTCTAAGCCTGTCAGTGCCAAGCAATGTGCCTCATGTATGTCTAAGACAAAGACAAAGATGGCTTGGCCACCAGTCATTGGGTATTTATCCTGGTAGTAAGTTGATAGCTGGTGTAGCACGCTGGAGACCATAAATTGGAGCAGATGTGAGCAAATTGTATTTTACCATCCGCAGTGACATATGCAATTCTGCCTTAAAAAGGCGACGGCCCGGACTAAGTGCAGTGCTGCGGAGATGCTACGGTAGATGCTACGCAAGTCAACAGTGAGTGACCTATCTCATGAAATGTTGACTGCAATTCTGAAACGTGTTTTCGATTAGAAAGGATTACTATGGCGTGGTTGTTATATTAATTATCTTGCGGCATAATTCTATAATATTTTGGACTCAGGAAGATTTCAGCTTTTAACACATTCCGTTTTAATTTCCTGTATAAAACGTAATTGTTGAAACATGACTACCTAAGTAACTTGCATTTTTCCAAATGATATTTGATGATCTTGCGATTTAAATATATCTTAAAGAAACAATAAACAAAAATATAATGGTAGGGGGCGCTCACCGATCGTTCATACGGAACTCACTTGTTCCGTTGTGCCTTAAGGGCTCTCTCTCTCGAGCCCAACCAGCTGCCGCACAGCGGCGCATGATACATAGGCAGAATAGTATTACCGACAAAGACAAGGGAGACTGGAATGGCCATTTCTGGCTTATTAGCCGTCGTCAGCCAGCCATACCCAAGCCCGAAGTGTGGAACACCCGAGCCTCGAACTCGCGACCTGTTGGTTTAGAAGTCCACGTCTCTACCCACCGGGCCACGAGCCCGTTGCCCTGTCGGTTTTCGATCGGGAATATACAATGGTAGGGGGCGCTCACCGATCGTTCATACGGAACTCGCTTGTTCCGTTGTGCCTTAAGGGCTCTCTCTCTCGAGCCCAGCCAGCTGCCGCACAGCGGCGCATGATACATAGGCAGAAAATATGCTTTCTTTAAGTCAATTGATAGAGAATCACGTATTCTCTATATCTTTTATTCAAGGAAAGAGTCTAATTAGGTTTTAAAAAAGTTTTCTAATTCCCGAATACTTTTGAGCCAGATCCGCCATTGCATGAACGTTTAGTGGTTTCACTTTACAATGTGCATGCTTTCCACGTATGGAATATCATATATTCCTCTGTGCGTTTAGGACGACTCCATATAGAGTTTAAAACATTTTGCAATGGATCCGGACTAAATTTTACATTTCATGTGGAGCTTTTGCAAAGCGCATTTATGGTCTTTGCATTAGTACTGTCTAAAGAAATAGATGACAACATATATTTTATTACAACCAGAACAGTGAGAAAGAGGTCTGTAGTAAAATTATTAGCGTTTGGCGGCGAGACGCATTAAAGCATTAAATGACCCAATGCCCTACTCGAATCTCTTTTGAAAAAGATGAAGTACGCGGAGAATGGTAATTAACTGAAAGTGAGCGCTTATTCCTATGCCGACCGTCTGGGCTACTTCAAGTACATTATCTCTGGAAATAGCTAATGTGGCTGTTACCTCGAGTTCTCATAAAAGCACTATCATATGCACAATTAAATTTATCGCGATCTCCTACCTGATGTTCGTGAGTAGCGATAATGGTTAAATTATATTTATTTCAAGTTTCCAAACGCCACACTGCCTATGCCGTTTGATTTACAGAACTATATTACATGCTTAATATTGACTTACTCACACTCATTAACATTACTCGTCGATTCAAATGTGTTCACTTACCTTCCTCAAGATAATGGTAAATGATCGGCAAATTAAATTAGTTGATTTGTGTCACAGAATGTTAATCAAGAATGGAACCTTGTGCTTAACTGGAAAAGATCCCTAATTTGAGGCTTTCATGTTGCGTATCCTGCAAAATGGTATCAGCATATATTAATTACGGCCTCATTCAGGCATCTGACTTATCTTCGTTTCGCATATCTTTGATAACCATACTCGACATAAATGGCTTCAATTATGTCAGATATTTTTTCATGTAATTTCTATATATCATAAGAATGTAATATTATTTTTTGAAGGAGAGGACAAAACAATTTATGCGCTAAAATTATCGTTTTGCGTTGACTCCAAAACGCTTCAATTTCACCACTTACTTTGAATTTCAGTTGTCGTTGCACCGGTTTCTAAATAACATGTGTAGGAAACCATGCACTTCTTAGTGTTAAAGCATTTAATTTATCGCGACTTTTGCCACCTCGCAGCATATATATACATGCATTTATGGGCCGGAATAAAGCCAAGTTATACAGATGTGCCCAAATCGACCGCCTGCTGACACAAACGCAAAGCAAGCATCCAATTTTAAGCTCACTTGAATGTTAACTGTTTAGATTATTTACTCGATATCTGCGAATGCTTTAAGGGACGAACGCCGAACAACCAAATAATAAGGTAATCTTCTTTTACCGTATAGGTCAGGTAAAGCTAAAAGTTAATGACCATGTTTCTTGCCGAAAGGGAGAAATGTGTTCTGTTTTGGAAATTCTGACTTTCAAAGTCTGTTTGATCTTATGCCTCAAAACCTCTCCTAACGCATTAATCTGCTTTCAGGTTCAAACAACCAGGAGGTGTGCTAACTTGTTAAGTGTTACGTGAAATGCGTTTCCAGCTTAGAAAGATTGCTTAGTATGAGTTGCAATGTTACTAATCGTTCAGGATTATCCCAAGATATTCGACTTACTTCGGGATATTCGCTTCTGAACGAACTTCTTTTTAGCCGCCTTAGAAAACTACAGTTCGGTGCAAAGCGCAAATATATTTCACAGAAGTCGTGCAAACAATATTCGTTTGAACTCATTCTGTGGAATATTACGTCTTCATAAAATTTCATACTTAAACTACAATTAGGGTTCTCAAGGGCACTGCCTATTGCCCTTCAAAAAAATACTTACTTAACATTGGGTATAACGCGATTGGAAAAAGTTTTGTTGTGATACGTTTGAAAACCGTGAAATGTTTGCTCAGTAAACGTTGTGTCTCTGCATAAAGTAATGTTGCTTGAAGAGTTTCCAAATCCAGCCCAATTCAACTGTTACATTATATGAACCGTATAGGCTCTTCTTTAATGCGTTATAGAAATGTGTGATGTTCCGTACACCGAAAATATGTAACTTGCGGTTTGTAAACCCTGAATGAAATCGAAACGACAAGGCGGGTTTAAAATTATTCGGAATTTCGAAAACGCCTAGAAAATCAAATTATAACTCTTCTTTAAGTAAAAAGGTAACTAAAACGTTATTTTCTACTAATGAGTAAAAAACGAATATTTTTGCATGTTTTCTGTGAAACTGCAGCCGCAAAATTAAGCAAGGTTGGAAAAATCATCACAGCTCTTCAAATGGTGCTAAGGCAGATGTCTTTAAAAGCAAAATAACTGCTGCGCTGCCTGTGTGCATGCGATGGCTTTTCTTACCGCATTTAATACCGTCTTCTTCTGTCGAAAGTACACTATTACTTCATATGACCCGAAAATGCTTGCTAAACACGAGTTTGGAAAACAGGTCGTTGTTGACCGCCGCCGGATGTAGAAGAACATTTTCCGAAACTTATACAAGATCAACAGGCATCACTTGAACAGACCCATTCGCACAACAACGCAACTTATGCAATTCCGGATAAAACATATTGCGTGCTGTTTAGCACAATTAATGTGCTTTCCAGAGACAGTAACGTTGCTGGTCGAAATCAGTTGCTTCGGGCTGTTGAACATGTGAAGGAAGGAGGGAATGCAGCCTTGTCCCATAAATAACATTGCCTACAATGTGCCCAAAAACCCCACCTAGTGACCTAATTTGAGATGTACAGTAGATGTGCTAACTCAAGAAATATCAAACAAAATTTCGAAATGCGTTCTCGTCTCGAAAAGATAAATTAAGTAGTGTTGATAAACTCATCAGGATCCCGCACAAATCAATAACGATCCAGGTACCTCAGGGTGTCGGCTTTCGAAAGAACTTATTTTCGTCTGCATGCAAGATCTATACTCTGCAAAAAGTGACTGCTTATTACTTATGCAAGTTTCTCATTGATTTTCGATGCCCTTGAAAATTCGATTATATTTCATGAAGGACATGCATAGAAATATTCATTTTTTACTTATTCGGTAGAAAACCACGTCTTCTTCCAATTTCATACATAAAAAGAGTATAATTTGGTTTTAACAAACTTTTCCAATTCCCCAATAATTTTAAACCGAACTGCTGTTACACTTGCATTCAGGGTTTCGAAACTACAAGTTGTATATTTTCCGTGTACGGAAAACCATGAATTTCTCTACGGTGGTAAGAGGAGACTGTATGAGGTTCATAAAATTGAACAGTAGATTTGAGCATTATTGTTAACTTTACAAGCCACATTCGTAAATGTAGATACATGACGTTTCGTGAACGGCCATTTAACGGCATTAAAAAATCTCACAATTGGAACCTTTTTAAAAACCAAATTATAATCTTCTTTTGAGTATGAAATTGGAAGTAAACGTGAGTTTCATCCTGAAAAAGTAAAAAAATGAATACATTTATTCATCTTTTCCATGAAATATAATTGAATCATCAAAGGCATCGAAAATCAACGACAAAATTGCATACTAATTAAGTAATCATTTTTGCAAAGTATAGATACTGCATGCAGCCAAAAATAAGTTCTTTCAAAAGCCGACACCCTGAGGTAGCTGAATGATTATAGATTTATGCTGCATCGTGATTATTTATACAACACTACTTATTTCATCTTTTCGAAACGAGAACGCATTTTGAAATTTTGTTTGATATTTCTTGAGTTAGCACATCTACTGTACATCTCAAATTCGGTCACTAGGTGGGGTTTTTGGACACATTGTAGGCAATGTTATTTATAGGACAAGGCTGCATTCTTTGTAAAGCATGCATTTCATATGGACGTCGTTTGCGTAGAATTATCCTTTATACTCCCATCTCCTTGTATTTCTACACGTCGAAATGACGTTAGCATATAGCTAGTCCCCATAACAACTATAGCGGTTTCCTAACAAAACATTAATTTACTCAAATGTTTTTTTAACTCGGACGCCGTTTCGAAAGACTGTTTGGTCAAAGTTGCCCCAATTGTTCGATATGTGTTTCTGCAACTGACCCTGTGTACAATCATCGAACAACCAAATTATGCTCTTCCACTTGCGTCTGTGACTGTCGGCCGTTTTCCGCAACTTAGCTACGTGTGTCATAATTGCAGTGACGTCGGTATATTATTGCTTTCCTTATGGATGAGAAAGAAGGAAATACTTTTCAGTTGTGGGGTTGCAATCAAACATTTGTCGATAAATGCGACCGCCACCCACAGGGAGTAAGCATTAGGTCGAAAAACACACATCACTGGAAAATCACTGGGAGACATATCTAATGTGTTTTTGAACAAACATTTGCGGTCCAAGCGAATCTCCTCATTAGGAAGTTTTAAAATTAAATTATACTCTTTCGTCAACTTAAACATTTAAAAAGACGTAATTTTATACCTAAGGGTGAAATGCATAAATACTTTGCGGACATCGAAAATCATTGAAAGCATTTCATGTTAAATAGGTATTCATTATAACAGGGTGTAGTTTTTGCGGGATGCTTAAAGACGATCGTTCAAATGTTGACATTTTAGATCAATTGAATCATTCAAGGATTATGCTGCATGGTTTTTAGTTTTACAACACCACTTAAGTAATCTTTTCGAGTCAAAAACACATTTCCAAATTTTAGTCAATATTTCATGGGGCAGCCTGTGGACCGTGTCATAATTAGGTTTATGCTTTAGGGAGATATATGGGCGGGAAAATAGGCAGGACGAAAGGCAGCTGGGATTCAAAAAGAAACAGAAAATAAATATATTATTTCCAAAAGTCTTATTACAATTCAACATAAAGCGGAGAATTTGAAGAAAATAATATAATGATATGATAAAAAGAAAACTTAAAAATATTGAATTTCAAAAAACAGCCGACGGCGATTTTAATTTGATTCAGGAAGTCATTGAAAGGCCAATCGATTGTAACGGGGAATAATAAGTAAGGCTTACAGACACACGTTATTTTTGGTGTACCTGTTGGATCTTCCCGCAACACCTGGGCCTACACCCCACTGGTACTGAATAATTTGTGAAATATTTCCGAATCAAAAATGCAAATCTAAGCTTTGACTAACACCTCATTGATTTGCCGCTGGCCGTAGATATCGCTTGCATAGTATTGAGGACAGTAACGTTTACATCGCAAGACATTTAGGCGGCGAGAAGGTTATTAATGACGAGGGTGCTTGGATAAACGGTTTAGTCTACGGTTGTCTAACCTCTATGTTTGTCTACCGTCTAATATAAGTGCCATAAGAAATCATAAATGAGCTGTTTTTCGCACGTTGGAGATCTACTACTCCACCCAATTTTAGATATTGTGTAGTGTTTCAGATCATCTCACATGAGAGTACTTGATCGCCACATAGTCGGAGCACTAATGTCCGCCTACGTACGCTAATCCAGAGAAGCATCAATCACATCTCGAAGTTTTTACGGTCCGATTTATGTTCCAACTGCATGTGCCAAGAGTTGAGTGTGGGTGATTTAGAGAAGTTAGTGGGCGTATTATGACGTCAGAAACTGATAATGATCTCCACTAGCGTGGTCTCCTAGATTTGGTGAGAGCGCGACAGAAGGGAAGTATTTTGGAACGGAAATCAGCGTAAGGTGGCTCGAGCGTTTGCCAAGAATATAACAATTACAGAACATCCCCATTGCAGCCGTAGTTCTTGAAATACAAGTTTCTTATGGCATCGCAAAAGAAAGAGATGTGTTTACCTGCGGAGGTTTGTTGTATGTCCGATCTTCTAAACAATTATTAAGTCTGCCGATCTCCAGAAGCTAAAATAATCAAGCACAGAGCCATAATCGTACTAAATTCGCAGTCCACGGATGTGGCCTACGAAAACGACACTCTGTAAAAAATGAAAACCTCATGCAGTGTTAAATTGGTATCTAAACTTCAGCGCTTCTACATATTAAAATTTATCACATAGAAAACTTGCGTAAAAACATTCATTTTTTACTAAACCTCGTGTATCTGCAATGACTAACCTCGGTTGTATAGGTTGCAATACGGCCCAGATCCAGTGTTTATTTTAAACAACTTAACTGTCTCCTCTTAACACTACAGATCAAAGCATTGATTTTTGTTCAGGGGGAATATAAAGCTTATAGATTAACAACTGTGGATGCAAGTGTAACCGTAGATCAGGCTCAAAATTATCCGAGAATCGCAAACGATTTCTAACCATATTACACCTCTTTTAGAAAAAAGAAAAAGAAGACGTTAGTGTCTACAGAAAAATCAAGAGAATGGTTTTTTACGTTAATTTCGAATTTTTAAAAGCGTTGAAAATCAGGAAAGAATTCAGGCTACTTAGGTTATCATATTTGCATAATGTAGTGTCACCGGCAGCCGGAATATGTTCACTCAAAAGCTGGCATCCTAAATCAACTCAATTTTTATGGGATAATGATGCACAACTTTTAATGACAGAACCCTATCTTAAGAATATTTTCGAGTGAACGACGTATTTCAGAATTTTGCTTAACCTTTTATGAGTTGACACATCTACTGTAAGCTGTTGGCAGAATATCATTACTGCTATAAGGCTGATTCTTTACGGACATTAAAATAAAATACTTATTTAAAGACCATTGTCAACAATTACTACATTGGCACCATTATCAGATAACTAACCCGGTTGAAAGCTAGTCAAGAAGAGGTTTTGCGGCTGCGCCTCTTTTAACTAAAGTGACTTAACCTATACTGGCATGCTATTTGACAATAGCTCTCGTCCAAATTTAATTGTCTTCCTATTTCCACGTAAAGCAGAACAAGACAGAAGTGAAATATCACTTTATTTTAAGAAATACAAAAATGTGTTCTACTTTAAAGATGTTAATTTTTAAGGCTGAATGATGTTTTGCATCAAGACGCCTAATAGAAATCCGATCAACTTCCATGTTTGAACGTATGTACGTCTTTCTTTAGCATTGCCGAACATGAAAACAAAGGTTCACTATCAAGCAGTCATTTTGGATAGGCTGCATGCGTGCGATATTACTTGTGCTGTCCGCTTACCTGAAACAAAGTCGACAGGGATTAGAGAGATTGGAATGGTCATTTCTGTCTCATAAGCCGGCGTCATGCGTCTATACCGTCCTACCATTGACAATAGTTTTTTACTGTCTTATGTGAAACCAAAAGGGACTTAAGATGACTTCAAGTGTTCCATACCCACGCATTCCATTACTCCAACCGATGTGAGGTATCGTCGCGTCCTTTACGTCTCCTTGTCTCCTTGACGTATTATCGATTGAATTCTCACTAGTCGGCGGCCTATGCATGTAGATCGGCCCTCACAAACCAGAAGAGGTTACTGCTTTTGGCATGTTGGAAGCAGTCCGCAAGGCACTGTTGATAATCATTGGCATTTGTTTTACAAATACCAACGACTTGAGCAAATTCAGAAGAGCAGAATTAATCTACTGTTACCAGAACTCTAAAACTGATAAGCGTGTATGTTGCTGGTTACGCAACAGCGGCTGGCGTAGGACAAGATGTAATATCTGTTTGAGTCTGGTCATTACGAACGGACAGAGCACGAGAGCAGATCAAGAAATCGTGAGTCACGGAACTCGTTAGCGAGCGTACTTGCAAATAAAGCACACGGAACTCCCAATGCATCATGTGCATATGGCCGTAACACGTGTCACCATATTTCAACGGATGTTCCTGATATTTGCGAACCGCCCACCAATCACGAGTTTCAAACGACAGTCTGCCATTTAAGATGACACTAAGGAGTCTCACGATGGCGCGTTAGTGCACAACCTGCCATTTAGACAGTAAAACGACCGTTTTAGTTAAAGTCGCCATGTTTAGTCATTTTTTCACAACTACCACCGACTTAAGTTAATTCAGAAGACCAGATAATCAACTGTCACCAGCATTCTTAAAATAGTAAGCGTATATGTTGTTGGTAACGTTTTTATATGGAAATTAGCATTATGTATATTGCGTCTTACGGACAAGGACATTATCAAATGAGGAGGATGTGCCTCTACTAAACTTTGATAAAACATCGGCTGGCGTAGGAAAGAAACGAGTTCCTGTTGGGTGTCTGCTCATTATACAGATTAAGGAATTATGAGTCGCGGAAGTCGTTAGCGAGCGTGATGGCAAAAAAACCAGACGAACTCTTATGTCTTCATCACATGTCCCCATATTCCACCGACTGGACTCGGCATATTACAGGAAAAGGTATTAGCAACGCCCACAATAATCATGTGTTTCAAACGAAAGCTTGTCAACTAAGATGACACGAACGGGTCCCACGGTGGCAACCTAGAAAACCAACGGTCATTGCAGCACGCGACTGACTGCTGGTAGAAGATGAGGCGTCTGGGAACACGACGCATTTATGACAATTGACAAGCAGTCAGTCGACTGCGTACTTTAAGGTTCACACGGATGTTTAATCAGCCGAAATCGGTAATTTCACGTAATCGCTCACATTGCGGAATTGCAGATGATTTAGTGCACACATTGTCAGTTAGAGAGCTAAACGGCAGTTTTAAATTTAGTCGTCTCCTTTGCGCATTTACCAGAATGACTATGTTGTTTTCACATTTCAAATTCTGGGATGACGCAGTTCCTAATCAGCTTCTTCCTCCCGTCCGTTGTCTTCTGTGGTATGTTCCTTAAAATGACGCATATATTTTTTGAGGTAGGAGGTACTCCCCCTAAAATAAATGAGCGACCAGCAGTTTTTACCCTTAGATTTGCTGAAAACGGTCCTACCCTCTCACCAGACTCGACCGTTGCGACGGAATCTATAACTGCTACAGCAGGTAGTGGCGACGCAAGTAGTAGTGATAATTCAGCCGCTACACAAGCTAACTCTTTCTCAGCCAGCGGTGATGAACTCGCAACTGCCTCCCATACTTGGGGTCCTATCTATGCCACATTGCTCCAATAATGTCTGAAGAAAAACTCCCTTCTGCCCATACAAAACGTCTAAAAATGAGTCATACTGGAGGTTTTGTAGTTGTACGAGTTGCGTGGGTAATGAATATCTGCAATGAATCTCACTGTGTGCAGGCCTGAATTCCCCTTTAGGATGGAGCTTGATATTCGCTTAACATAGTTCACCTTTTGTTCATATTTTGTCTTGCTAATAAACACTGCTTCTTAGGACTAGGCAAAATACGAAATTGACTTGATATTCTGGGCACCAAGAAAGAGCTGTCATTATGTCTTTTTTCAGTATTCGTAAAGCCTCGTACTTTACGGAAGGCCATGTTTGCTGCAAAACCAATTCTATCTTTCCGCGATGAAGACGGTAAGATTAAGTTTGTTTTTTTGTGGTGTGTTCATTTATTAAGAGTTATCATTGTTTTGCGGCTATTACGAAGATTTTCTCGTGACTTCGTTGACAGACTCATGCTAAGACTTTGATGATTGGGAGGATTACAGAAATTTCGGAGTGATCTTTTCGAAGGTAGTGTGGTCGACAAGATAAAGATTCCCAATAAAAAGTCAGTGAAGACGGTTTGAGTTGGACAACCTTTACTGCCTGAGGAAGTGAGTACACAAGGGCTGTGTAGGCAGCCGCCTCGAGCGCGCTGAAAGCAAAATGTTCTCCGTGACCGCCTTCGGGGTTTTTTTGTCCCAGCGCGCGTGTACGCCTTTCGTTGTCTCCGCGTCCGCTAGCCAATCAGAGTGGGGACAACGTTGATTGGCTTCGAGCACTCTCGAGGCTAGTGAAAAGCCTCGCGCGTCCCAGCAGCATATCGACAAGGAGTGTGAGGCGGACAGGACGGCAGCGTGACGAAGGCAGAGGACGAGGATACGCGAACTGCCACAGTACCCCAGCTTGACCGATGGCGGCGCGTAGCGATGCCGAAGGAACTGTTGATGTCTAAAAAAATGAGTAACCAAACGGTCAGGAAAGTGAACATGGTGTCCACTACTGTGATATATAAAGGGGCACAGGTGTAAAGGGAGTTTGGCTTGCGAACTGCCACAATCTTCTGCCCGCGGTGGTGGTCAACAGCGGTCGTGTTCGCAAGCTTGCGTGC
Organism: Spirometra erinaceieuropaei; assembly: GCA_902702965.1. NCBI lineage: Eukaryota > Metazoa > Platyhelminthes > Cestoda > Diphyllobothriidea > Diphyllobothriidae > Spirometra > Spirometra erinaceieuropaei. Next base: position 132,021 of record CACRXP010000786.1, read on the forward strand.
AGCAGTTTCTCTAACATTTGATGTAAAATGATTTACTGTCGATAGAAAACGACTGTGTTTGATGCTGTGAGATAATATCTCGCACGTACTTTGGGTGCACTTCTGTTGTGAAGCCTTCAGAGAATTTCAGGCGCATTACCAGTACTTAAAGAACTTCTACGATTACATGAATTTGAGTAAAGGTTGCTTTTTGATTGATTATTTTGGAGTGTTGCAGGATAGTCGCATGAGCAGCGAGTTGCCTGAGCCATTGTTTACCGTATTTTAATTTGTGCATGTTCCTGCGCAAATGTTTTAATGCGTAAAGGCTATTTTACGGTCTGGTTGGAATACTCACTGCCAAATTCTGACGAAAATGATCCACATTATTACGGCTGCCGTGGCAATGCAGCTGCGGGCACAGCCACGCATTTTGATGCAGGCAGCTAGACACAAGCATGAGGAATTGGCAACGAATAAGTAGTGGAGGCAGTTTGGCGACATATCGCAAGGCGCTCGAAATGACCGGCCACTGAGCCTGTTGAGCCTGAGCATGTTCGCGTCGGCCTCGGATTTTGTTGTCCGACTGGCGTGACCCGACCTGATTGCAACGTCACATGGAATCTCACTTTGCACAAATGCCTGTCTTCGTCCATGAAGGCAAATTCTGAATGGGAGACGTCGTGTACAATCAATGGCGCTGTGGTTATTGGTCAGCAGCCTGTAACTGTGCCTCTAGCGGACGAATGGCGGGCTAGGCGTGTCGGTTCGTGCAGCCGTGAGAGCGCCTTTATGAGGGAGTAGGATATCCGTTATCGACGGCTAATTTGTGTTCATAATTTGTCCCGTTAATGGGCAATGACTGCCTAAGCTGTTTATAGTTCGAAATTAATTTAAAAAGTTTGGGTTATTAAAGAGCTATCTGTGCGGTTTTTTGTTATGCTCGTGAAACTGCCGTACTCCGAAGATTGTGTTAGCTACAAACCCCAAGAAGAGCATTTCTATGTTATGGACGCAACGGTTACGCGTGCTCTTTAAGGGTTTGTCCATTAATTCGCATTGACCAGTACGTTTGCGACTGCTAAGATGGTTTCCCGCTACATTAATTGAAAAACCATTGGTCAGCATTTTATTTTTGCCCCAAATGCCGTCTACGATTGGGTCTTCTTGTTAGATATCAAGTTTGTCGTTCAGATATTCCGCACTGAGTTTTGAAATTCAAAGGCACTATTGATATCAGGCGAATCACAATGTAAATATCAAGAAGAGTCTATGAATGTTACTCTGCAAGATCTACAAGATAAACTACCTTGCACGACACTGTGATGTTCAACAAAGTGTCATTAACTTTCGCCAAGGAAACAAGTGCAGCCGTTTGTCAGAAAAATGAAGTTGCCCATGTTGATCAGTCATGATAGTGTGATTTCGGTCTGAATGCGTCCATGGGAATTTTTTAAGCTATGTCAAAAAGCACATACCTTGGCCTACAAAAAATTGCATATGTTGTGTTCTTGTACAAATTCGTCTGTCCAATGGATGCTTGTTTATTTTGTAATAAATTCGGAAGGTTTCCTAAAACCGGCGGTAGCGCTCAACAGCCGTCGTGTTTCTGAACTTGCATGTAGCAGGCTCTCTTACATCTGATGTGGATATGAATTACTTTTGCCGGAATACTGTATGTGGTGACAAAAGGAGAGTCTGGTGTGTACGTAGGCAACATTTCAATTTGCATGCCCTCAAAGAATTTCGCCGCGGCATCACTGAATGATCTTCTACGATTGCACGTACCTGGTTTGTGATTGCATAAGGGGTTATTTGTGACCAAATTAACATCAACGCGGCCAAAATTCAGGCGAACCTATCCTCATTAAAAAGCTATTATTGCGATTCGGACGCGATTACATTCGCCCATTACAATGCAGGCTAGTTTTGTAGCTAGGACCAAACGCGTAATTAACGACGTATAACTGGTGCGAGCCGTTTGACGGCATAGCGCCAAGCGTCCGAACGGACGGTTAATCGAGCGTTTGGGCGTGAGCATTCTCGCGTCAGCTTTAAATTTGCTTGGCCGGTTGGCATAGCCTTGACTGGCCAGACATGGTGGTCACATCATACGGATTTTCACGTCACACAAATGACTGTACTCAAAGCGTACTTTCATGCTTGTGCACAAAAGGAGGCCTTTTGCGCCTTATTTTCCAGGCCAACACTCATGACAGGAATACCCACGCTTTCATATGCCACAGAAAATCGTTGTAAATAAACCGCTAAAGTAGCAATTTCTGCAGTTGTTGTCCAGCAACACTTCCAACAAGAAACACATCTGGAAAAGACTTACCGAAATGCTAATTTTTCAGAGGTTTTTTATGCAGATGGCCGTTTCGGTTATATTTTCCTTTCACACTGATGGACTATGACTGACGGATAAAGTGAATGTTTGCAAACGAACCCAGTGATGTACCAGTGGTTCGGAAAACTGACGCTTACTCTCAGGTCGCGGCTCATTCAATGAGACACGGTTACAAATTGGAGTTCCTTGAGGCCATAATTCTTGCAGGATAATCGCGTGAGCAGCGAGTTGCGTGAGCCATTGTTCACCGTAGCCCAGTCCACCAACAAATGCAACGACATCGCCTCTATATATTCGGTGCTGAGGCATAGTCTGGCCAAAGAAATCAGGCATCCGGGTAGCGAGAAGGCCGGCGAGGCAGATGGCCGAGTAAGTATCACGCCAGCATACAACACGGGAATAAGATTCCATCAACTAACTACTTGCCTGTCGGCTATCAAGCTATTAAAGCACCAGAAGGCGACTGTTCTTGATGAAATGGAGAGTGGTTAATTAGTAAAGGTACGCAGTAGCATAGCGACTGCATACTGTAAATATCACAACTTCCTGTGCACAAACCACCTGATTATGTCATTGTGTATGATGATGAGTTCGAGAGAAAATCAGAAACGTCGGACGAAGAAGATTCTTACCCCAGCGATCGCTTCCACGTCTTCTCGATATTGCGATTATTAAAATTGTGCAGACGCATGTAATGCACTGGAAAGGAGAATTCGCTTAAAGAAGCTGGACAGATGAGGGTAATTCTCAACAGTGCAGGAATTTGGAAATTCTCACAGCAGATTGCCTCATTAAGGCTAATTATTTAAGTAACGTGCTGTGCGTGAATACATTGCGGTCGAAGACAACGGTGATGAAGACTTCTCGACGATCTGCTACAATGCAGCAAGAAATGTCACGGCCACGATGTGTGGAACAGCAGATTCCTTATTTTCTGCATCCTCCTTTAAGAAAGCCAACATCGATTCGCCCAGTTCCTCAGTATTTAGGAGTCCTTGTACGTCTGTCATTGAAAGGAATTGTGTATGGCCTGGGATAAAGGAGATTTGGACTCATAGGACATAACGTAAGGATAAGTCGCACCTAGCCGAAGGAAACATCGTTTGGGTCGAAGTGTCAAAAGGAATTTTAATCACTGACAAGTTTTACCCGACTCCTTGCCCACGTGACTAAATTGGCCTGACGTGCTTCTATGTATGCATCGACAGAAACCTAGGCGCAAATCAAGCATGGATTGTCCTACTAAGCGCTTATTGTTCTACTCAGGCGCTTATTGTCCTATTGAACCGCTTCGTGGCCGTGCGTGACTCAAATACCAGGCCCAACCAAGCCGGATTTCGTGCTGGACGTGGATACGCGGACCAGATATTCACCCTGAGGCGCATTCTCGAATGTCGCCATAGCTTCCAACAACCGACGGCCGCCTGCTTCATTGACTTTTCCGCCGCGTGCCAGTCCGTTCATCGTGAGTCCCTTTGCCGGATAATGGCGCTAGATGGTGTACCGGCAAAAATCCTCGCCATGATCAAGGCCTACAATAGCTCCACTACTGTCAGAGTCCTGCTCCGCAACAATCTTTCCCAATAGTTCGGTATTTGGTCTGGCGCCCGACAGGGTTGTATCCTGTCACCCATACTGTTCAACTATGCTAGTGACTGGATCCTCGGGAGGAACCTACGCGAGAGTGACGGCACTGAGTTTGCACCCGGATATCGACTGACTGATAACGACTTTGACGATGATATCGCCCTACTTGCTTCAAGTTTTGATTATCTGCAGTCTATGGTGTCACGGGTGAGCGAGGTCGCTAAATCGGTCGGTTTATCCATAAACACTGGGAAGACCAAAGTGTTTGCAAGCTGCATCCCCGACCAGGAGAAGGCACTCCTGGGGATTGATAGCTGTCAAGTTGAAGAAGTAGGCAGTTTTAACTATCTCAGGGCGAGAATGCCGCCGAGTGAACAGAGTAAGGAGGACATTGTCATCCGAATCTATACTGCCCGCTGGGTTTTCTCAAGCCTTCTTAAATGCCTGTGGAACCGACGTGACCTTTCCATCGCCACTAAGATTCGCGTGTACCGTGCATCTGTCCGGGCTGTCCTTCTCTATGATCTCGAATGCTGGACTTTGCGCTGGAGGACGAGCGAAAACTGGAGGTATTTGACCACCACTGCCTGAGAACCATCCTTCGAGTGAAGTTCACCGACTGCGTTTCAAATGAGACAGCCCGCGCTCGCTGCGACATCTTAAGGATAACTCAGGCCACCCAAGAAAGACGACTGATGTGGTTCGAACAAGTTCCTTGTCGTCCACCTCAGGAGCTCAGTGTTACTGCCCTCAATCAGGCACCGTCTTCCCAGTGGAGGCGTCGAAGAGGTCAGTTCAGAACCTGGCTCGACACAGTTCGTCAAGACATGGAGGTGGTTCTTGAAACTTCGGTTTTTGGTCTCCGACGTTGGCGAAGGGAATGGGTTCAGTTGTCCGGATCTGCTGCCGCGGATCGTCACGCGTGGAGAGGTACAGCTCGGGATATCATCGAAGCCGGCTAGATCGGGCAGGATCGCAGCCGTATCACGTACAAGAAGTATGGATTGAATGCCTGAATTGACTTTTTGGTTGTCAATACGTACAGCTGCATGATAATGATTAATTAAACGATACTTAATCAATCTTTAAGATTTAAGAACACATTTCAGAATCTAAATAACAGTTATAAAAGGAGCGCATATATGTTTTCTATTATGTCGGACTCATAATGGGTTCGTAGAAAATTCGGCGTGGAAGCAGTATTTCTGGTGATCTGCTACGGGATACGATTTTACATAGCATTTACAATTCCCTTGGTCGACGCTCATTACTAAGAAATCCTTTTGATTTAGCCTTGCTTGGACATCAGCCTACAAAGATTTAAGTGGAAACACCACATTATCTGCACTGTTTCGTCCTTAATACAGATCGACGACTCCACCTTTTCGATGAAAATATTTTTATTCTAATGACCCGACGACTAGAATCACAACAGATGAGGCCGACAGTTTTTTTATGAACGCTGCTTAAAGGAAAGTGCAGTCACTACAGTAGACGTGGAAGGCAATGTGTGCACGTGGTCATGAGAGAAAATCAGTCATTTGTGAACTCTAGGCCCTCATCGAAAGAAAAAAGCAGCCCAATAAACCTTGATTCGCGCAGTCAACACTGTTATATAAGGAATTTGATTTGGGGTCTCTGTTATCCACCGCAGTCACCGAACTTGTGGTGCGTTAGTGCTCCCAACGTGCATTTGGTCTGCTAAATGGCAGTGGCATCATTGCTTATATATATATATTTTTTTTTCTTTTATGTTGGTTTTAGAACTAAAAGCAGAGCGATGATGAAGTTTCTGTTCGGGGTTCTACTCATCACGTCAGTTGTCTTCTGTGGTAGGTTCCTAAGCAGTTTCAAAATAATATTCTTCTAAAAGATATTTCTTAAAGCACCTAAGTAAATGCATTTATCCTTTGCCCCCAGTGTCCTCAAGTCAGGCGGTAGACAGTGCTCAAAATACTACTCTTCCAGAAAATAACCAGACGACAAATGGTACCGCACCCAGCCCTCCTACGGGACCTAGTGCGAACGGGACTGGAAGTAATTCTTCCGACGCTACACAATCTACGCCTCCGGGTGAAAGCACAACGACCTCCGACGCGTCAACCCTAGCAATGGCAAAGTGCTTCCTTCTGCCAATCCTGCTTGCCATCTGCGCCAAGCTGTAAGGACCTTTTCCAACCCAAAGACTTAATAAATATTATCTATTCAGCATTTTGTTATTCACTTGCTCTGTCCTTGTCTCGGCATTAATGACTTTAATATGGTTATTTAAAATAAAATAGTTGGAGAACGAATTGAACGAGGCATCTTACCTTAACCCGAACAAATAACAAATCTGCTGAATTACTGTAGGAGGCCGTTGTAAGATGCCGCAATAACGGCTGGTCATTCTACCTGTATGATAAAAATGCCATACCAATACCTGTCCTTATAAACGATGATTTTCTAGTGGGGTAAGATGTGGTTTGGTAACCCCACCTGATGGGCCCACTGTGTTGGGGTTGGGGTTGGGATTATGGTTAGGTGTCATGGTTAGCACTTAGGGGTTATGGTTAGTGGTAAGAATTAAAGGCTAGGATTAGGGGGTTGGGGTGTCGGATAAGGGGTTACAGTTAGGAGCTAGGGCTAGGGTTATTCGTTGGCGCAAAAGTGTCTACTCATTGCTTCCCTGCTTGCCCTATTTGCCAAGCTGTAACGACATTTTCCAAACCAAACACCTCCTAATAAACACCATCTGTTCAGCGTTTTTTATTCACTTGCTCCATCCCTGTCTTTGCATTAATGAGCGAACAATGGTGAGTATGAATGAAGTTTAAATGAAAACGAAACCCAGCCTATAACCTACGCATCTATCTTCTCATATCTGCCGAAATACTTTAAGAGATCGTTGTAAGCTGGTGTCGTTGCGGCCAGCGGTGTGCTTTAATGGTCAAAGTAACGTACCAATGTTTTTCCCTATAAACCACAGGTTAAGGTTAAGACGTCAGATGCTCGTGAGATGACCCATACGAAAAAATAACAGCTCTGTGCTACTGCATTAATAGGTAGGGTCCAATAGCTTAAGACTCAAATCACGGGAAAACTCAGACCTGCAAAAAGACGTCAGAATGAGGAATTTTTCACACGGCAGGAGTGAAGTTCTGGTCGATTATTTTGTGTTCTGGTGTCGCGATATCTCTGATACGATGGGACGTTTGGCGGAAAAAAATTGCAGTATTCAGCAAAAATTAAAACAGAATTGTTGTGCAAGTTCTATTGCTATCTTCGATACCGTCCTTCCGGTCGCGTGTGGAAGATGGGTGTTAATGGTTTATGGGCTTTGAGAAACCTATAAACACTATTAATTTGGTAAATTTTCATTCTTCCAAGTAGATGTGGTAACCTAACGTAGAACTAACAGTAGCATTGTCTACAATGGTTGTCTACCGCTTCAAGGAAGGCCACAGGTGATCTATAATCGGATCTGCTGTTACATACTTCAGCACTCTATGGTTGCACCCGATGGGAGTTGCCTAGGGTTCATTCACGTTGTCCCGGATGAAAATAATTGATCATCACATTGATGCAGCACTGATGTCCACCTACGTATGCCAAGGCGAAGCACATTTTTGCCTGGGCGTCTATCGGCTTTTCGATTAAAAACAGTTTGCAGTAATTATAAAAAATAACCATCACATACGTACTAGTGAAAATGTCGTTCCCTGGTGGCGTGTCGAATAAATACAAACGTTCCACGGTTTATTGAAACTCTGACGTTTCGAGCATTTATTTCGTCTGTGAGTCTTCAGGGACTAGAAGTTTATGCTAACAGTTCTTGTTAAGTGCCACAAAATAGCATGATGCATAGTCGTCTGTCCGGCTGCATTTGACTCCCATCTCACCTATCGCCACTGCCATCTTTTTGGCGTAGAAAATAATAGTTGTTCTCAACCGTGACTGTCACCCGTAAGATTAGAAAAGCAAGATAAGGACAAGCATATTAGACTGGCCGTTAAAAGAGCAGTTGGTGGATATTTGGGCTTCCTGCATTCGCATTCATGTGCATCCATCGCCTCGATTTACGAGTTCAACGACGTCAAGCTCGAGTATATGCCGCATTTACGAGAAGTGGGTCGGCGTCACCTAACTTGAACGCAAAGTTCGTCCTGCCCGTCTATGCTTATGCTGTTGCTGTCGATCGGTTTTCCTAAATGTAGTTGCGCATTCTGCAGCTGCGTTTAATTCGATAAATTGTCTGCTGTTTTATGAAAAGTAATAGTTCAGCGCTCTCATGAACCCATCGCTGAAAGGTGGCGAGGCGGTTTTCGTTTCACGCCACACGAAAGTAGTCGATCGTCGCTTCGACCTCCGCACTGATGTCAACGTATGTGTGTAATTTTATACAAAATTAATCAAATCTCCGTTGAGCTTAAGGTCAGTCGCCAGTTCCAAATACAAATGCCGAATCTGGTGTCTTGGTGCCTGTTGTTTGATAGCACAATCAAGGTACTACGTTTCTTCCGAGACGAAAACCGATATCCCATTGCATGACTTCACATGCTCAATGAGGGCACGGGAGAGCAGAGGGCATCTAACAACGAATGCAAGTCTATGATGGCCAAAATAAAAACCGAAATTGAAGATGTTTCATAAAATGTGTATTGCATAAGCGTTTAACAATGCGATATTCCTACTGAAAGGCGGTTGGCATTTTAAAAGATCACTTCATAATCCAGGTCAAGAACGTTATTGTTCTGAATGCTAGTAAGATCGAATAAGTGAGGAGGAGTAATGTTAAAGTTCCCATTGGCACTTCCAACCAAATACTACGTCCTTCGGCATGCTAGATGTATGCCCAGGCATACAGTCATGTACCATACACGATACCTTTCAACTACAGGCATCCAAGGACACTCAAATTGGCACAAGCATATACTGAGGTATCGAACGAAGCGATGTTGGCACTCGTAGACGCGAATGCGTAGAAAGTAAAAAGTGCGCACTTTTGCACTACCCGAAAAAGACATATTTTGCAACATTGTAGTAGTTTGTACGACACCCGTCATCACAGTTGTCATAGACCGCAACTTATTTATGTAAGTACGTAGTCGAATTCGGAAAGCTGGATTATCGGATCAGATTTTAGAATTTTCGAACAACTTAAATACTAGGTATTCTGATTGTTTGTCCAAACGCGTTATGTATTTCAGTGTTTAATTTACAACTAAGAAATTTAATTTCATCCGAATATTCATAAATCTGATATAGGGTTTACGTTTCGTTATATTAGGGCGATTTGTTTTGCACATATTTGTGCTATATATCAGTTATGAAATTGGGCGTTATTCTATATAAGAGGAGACTAATGTACTCTTTTGTCTTTTTATAAATGGATCTTGAAGCTCGTGAAAACTGATTTCTTGACTAATTCTAACCGTCGAAATCAGCTGGCACACAGCTTATTTTTAAAGAGCCAATTCTTTTATAAATTTTGGACGAGAGATTAACAGACCTGTGCGATTTCATGTCCTTACGCGCAGTTTGATTGAATGGTCCGAATATGCTCTGAAGTTTTTTTAATATATTTAGGGTTGTCAAAGGAGTGGCTATCACCAAATAGTCATTTTGAGCTTCGAACATTTGAAAAATTACGCATGTTTTGCTCTTGCTTATCCATAAACGCAAGGTACAGATGGGACAACCACAATATCAACAGTTTCAACTAAACGCCAGAATTCGCATAGCTACCATACGGGACATTCACAATTGCAGGAGAACCCATTAAAGGTAAACAAAGCTAGTGACAGTAGCCAGATATAAAAAGAAATGCATGCGCTTACGTTTGATGCGGCAAATATTAATATTCTTTAAAAACGTAAAAGCAGCTCTCAGAAATGTCAAATGTTTCATGTATTCATAAAGCAAAAATAAAGTAAACGGAAATCCGTCGATAGAATGCAGTATAAAAGCGCTATTTAAACAGATAACTTATTGGAGGGTGTTTTCTGATTTATTTGGAGCATATTAGTTGGTGGCGTTCTTTATGAATGCCTATTTTATTAGAGTTAGTCTATCGATGTTACTTATAAAAAAATTACATTAAAAAGAACAAATCTAGCAGTAATATCTTATTTTGAGTGTTGTAACGAAGGCCCAATCGAAAACCTGTGTTATATGCAACCGCTTTTGAATCATCGCTTAGAATATTGGCTGTTGGCAAACTGCCGTAGCTAAAATTGCTCTATTTTAAGGGGTATTTATATTGCCTTGTTTAATTTACGAGGACGTAAATGCGTGAATTTGAAGTGACTTTTTCGGTAAACATTGCACGGTTACATACTACTGGATGTCTCTTGGTAGAGTGAGAATATTACGTGGTTATTCTGCTGAAGCTGATGCATTCCAGATCAAATATTCCTACCAACATTTGACCCTGCATATAAAGTTGTGTTTCGAAGAATGTGCGCCTAGGTCGCGCATTATTTCCGTCAGCACTAAAACGCGACAGGGTTAAATTCGAGTTCTTATACGAAGTAACACACACGGAATCTTGCGGACCCACTGATGTACCGAAACACCCGCAGTTGCGTCAGGCAGCGGCAGTAGATCTGGGAACACACGTGTCTAAGCATGTAACTAGTATCTGAATTGTCATTATAGTAAATGATTTCAATTTTGAATAATTTATGTGCATTTTATCAAGACATAATTGCTAAACAAAATTCTGTTTGTACTTGTATGTCTTCTCATACTTTACGCGGACAGGTTATTTGCATGGCTAGGACTGGGGTTCAGCTGATGACCGTCATTTGCCCGTTATAAGGGTTTTTCTCTTTTTCGAAAAAAAGTGTTTTTTTGAACAACAGTACATTATCTTAGATATTTTTTTTATTTTTCAATTTTTTCTCGAAACTCTTCTTAATATGTGTAGATATTGGGTCCATGAGTTGGTTCGGGTTTGCGAGTGATGAACAGTAATCCTTAAATTTTTTAATCTTTCCTTACTTATAGCATATACAAATAAACCCGAAGCTCCATCAGTCTTACCACCTAAATCCTAAATTCAAGTCTTATCGTGGTCTGCATTATTTCACCCCTTTGACACACTAATGCTAGTTAACGCATCATTGTCGCTGGCCTGGAGAAGTATTATCAATAACATTTTTCCAAATGCCTGTAAAATTATTTTGATCGCATTTTTAGCAAATACTTATCTTGCTGTAGCTTTATTTGAGAAGGTTCTTCTCGATATCCTCTACAAGAAGCTAAGTGCATATATCGAAATCGGCTTATTATTAGTCATTCGAATTCATTTTGGAATTTTGCCGATTTTATTTCGATAAATATCTTACTAGTTTGGATAGGAATCAATGTATGTTATTTTGAATTTAAGCAATATTTTGTCGTTTCCAGAGTCGACCGTTACGACAAAATCTAAAAATGCTATAGCTGGTAGTGGTGACGCAAACAGCAGTAGTGATAATTCAGCCTCCGCACAAGCTACCTCTTCCTACTGCGGCCTCAATAAACCCGCAACTACACCCTCTGCTTCGGTCCTATCCATGTCACATTGCTTTTTCATGTCAATTCCGCTTAGTGTGTTCGCCAAGCTACAATAAGTTCTGAAGCACACATTCGCCCAATCGGTAGAAAACTACGCCTGCTAATTATTTCAGGCTGAGAGAATGGTATGGTTCGGTTTTGACAAACAGTTTTCAAATTCCCAAGTGGTTTTCGACACGCATCTGCCGCTACGTTTGCACTCAGGGTTCCCAAACTACAAGCCGTATATTTTCCGCGCACGTAAAATATACATTTGTCTACGGAATTAACATACGACTTTATGGAGCCAATAGAATTTAGCCGTGGATTTGGGCCATACTGTCAACTTAACAAGCCCCATATTTAAATGCAGAAACATAATGTTTTGTGGTCGGCCATTTTCCGGTATAAGGATATCTTACAATTGGAAACTTTTCGAAAACCAATTTGTACGCTTTCTTCGAGTATAAAATCAGAAGAAAACATAATTTGCTATCGAAGGGACAAAACAATACACAAATTTTATGATATTTTTTATGGACTAATAATGAATTTTGAGGGCACTGAATATCAATGAGAAAACGTCATAAAACATGTTTAAGTATTTTTTACAGAGCACAGATTTTGCATACAGTCAAATTGCAGTTTGCTTGAAAGCCATTATCCTGAGGTAACTAAATTATGACAGTATTATGCTGCGTGATGAAGAGTAATGCATTTCGAAATTTCGGTTATATTTCATGAGTTAGCCCACCAACTGTATGTTTGGTGTAAGCCTCCTGTCACGCGAAACGCAATGCTGCAATAAGTGATGACCATTTCATGTCTCCGCCGCGTTGTATACTTGCTGCGCCGTTTTAAGTGCTCTGCAAACGGCATTTTTATATGCTGCGAAGGTTTGTCTTTAATATCTTGTGAGATATGTCATACAAATTAGTGCAAAAATCGGCGCCCGCTTTTTGAGGTCGATTTCCTAGCCTAAGACCTGGCATATAGCATAATTTATGTCAACGAATTTCTCAACTGGGTGGCATTAACAAAATTCGCGCCATCCCTATAGTATTTCAGACTCGCCATGCTTCGCAATGATTAACTACTAAATTTTATGCATTTTCGAAAATGATTGTTGATGGTGCTTTAAATTTAAATATATATTATAGAAAACACGCGCAAAAATATCATTTCCCTTACTCTTTTCGTAGAAAAGCACGCTTTTGTTTCATGCTGTGACCTAAGAAAAATTATCTATTGATTTTTAAAAGCTTCTATTTGACAGATTGTACGACCATTTGGCGTAAATATGAGTTTACTAATTCTCCTCAGTAAATGTTCAGCATTGCCTGTATCCATTGCAAAAATTTATAAACTATATATAGTATCTTCTTAAAGGCATGCAGGAACATATAATTTTTCTTGCGCTGAAAGCTAAACTGCTATTTTATAACGGAAGATCTGGTCGGGCTTGAAAGTCTTCGGAAATTAGGAAACGTTTTCAACGCCTAAATTTGACCACTGTCGGGGCATAGAATGGAAAACAACGTACTTTTCTACCAATTGATTAAAAAGGCATATTTCGGGTAAGTTTTCTATAAAATATTGTTGAATATATATATATATATAACCATCACAAATCAATGCGAATAATGCTTACACGTAAAGTATTAATTATTTGCCAAGTGCGGACCGAAATACTTAGAACTATGCTGCGTGATGATCAAGGTAACAACCCCTGGAAGAAAACGAATTACAGAATTTCGACCAACATTTTACGAGATCGAACGTACACTGTGGGTAAATGATTTTAGGATTCGCTGGACAATAATTACAAACCAGACATTATCGGACTTTTTGCAGAGCGGTTTTCTGTGGTATGAGTCCGCGTTGGTATTCCTCTAGTGAGCCCGCCATCAACGACAACAATGAAGCCTTTTCGTGAACGCACCTGCACCTGCGCACCATAGGCAGTCATTTGTGTGACATGAAACTCCTTATGGTGTGACCATCACGTCTGGCCAATCAAGGCCATGACAGGTGGCCAATCAACTGTTAGGCCGACGAGAACATGCTCACTCTCAACACGCTCGGCGGCCCGTCACGTCGTCAACTTTACGTTATGCCGCCAAACTGCTCCCATTACTTTTCCGTTGCTAATTATTTATGTAATACATGTCTGTCACGTGTTTAAATTGCTCCGAGAATTATATTAATCCGGATAGTCTTTGTCTGAATTAGACAGTGCGTATTCCAATCAGACAAAAATACTCCGTATGCATTACAAAATTTGCTCTAATCATGCGCACAAATGAAACAACTGTTGCTGTCTACTGCTCCTCATTCCACTGAAACTCAAAGCACTCTCGCGTTTGGTACACCTAATCCTAGAAGCTCTTTAGGTAGTGCAAAGTTGGCTTTTCCTAATTCGGATCATAACTTGAGTGCGCATTTTAAACATGGAAGGAATTTTCGCAAGATACCAAGCACAGTGTTCTTTTGTTACAAGTTGACCACCCCTACATCTAATGTAAGACCGTAAACACGACCGCTGTTGACCGCCACCGCAGCTGAAATTACACTCTCGGTAATTTCTTCTAAATCAGCAGTACTTTAATGAAAAGATTATATAGTGCAAATACACAACATATACAACATCAGATTTCTCATATTGAGTGTTATTTGACATCATAAGAACGGTTCTCACCCGAGAGCCCCGCTAATGCGGATCGCTTTCATCCGAATTTGGCAGTGTGAATCCCAGTCAAATTATAAAATACTATACATGTATTACAACACTTGCGTTAGTCACACGCAGACATTAAACGAACGTTTATGTTAAATTCTTCTCTCTCCAGAAATTTCCGAAAGATTGCCAAGTCAGTTGCTCGTACACGTAATCTTAGAGGATTTTTAAATAATGCCATGGTGGACTTGTTTGAAGACGTCACTGTTGAAATGCTACCTGTGTACCTTCTTAGGGGAGGCATTTGTGCGACGTGAGCTCCCACGTGATAGCCCAATTGCGTCTGGCCGATCAACACCATGTCAAGCGGACAATCTGACCCACGTCCGACTCGAACATGTGCACATATAACACGCTCGGTTGCCCCTTACCTCTTGCGCCCTGAATTGTGCCGCCAAACTTCCACAACTACTTACTCGTCGTCAATTCCTAATAAAATAAAGATATCTTTATGCCAACGTCCGTTTGGAAAGCTGGTCTGTGCAAACAGGCTGCCGTACCCGAGTGTTAAATTGCCGAGACAGTCCTGCTAATGGGGAAAGATTCATCTAACGTTTGTGGCGCGAATTCCAATCAAACAACTACATACTTTGCATGCATTTCAAAAATGACCCAGTGTCCCACATGTAAAATAGACAACTGCTAATATCTAGTTCTTCTTTAACAGAAGTTCAATACCAGGTTCTAAGCTCTTTAAGTGTTGTTAAGGTTAACTTCTCTAAGGTCGTCACAAAGGCAAAAAATCCCTATAGTAACCCTCGCTGCTCCACACATCCCAACCTCAAAAGTCTCTCGTAGCCTGTCAAGGCCAAACAATGTGCGTCGTGTTTTGAATATGTCTGAGAAAATGAGGGCTTAGGCACCAATCAATGAGTATTCGTCGCGACACAGTAATGTAACGTCGGTTATGGTTAAAGTTAGGGTAAGAGCAACTATTTATCAATCTTTCAAAGTATAACCCCCATTTTCAATAGCTTTTCCTTTCGTCGTCTCTGGGTTCCCTGACCCCACATTCAAAATCCAATGTCACCACCAGTCCCCTATTACAGGCGTCTGGCGTTTCGTTACCTCAGGTGCGGCTACACAACCACATCTGACCGCAGACTAATCAACTGCTATATTTTCGAGCATTAATTTGCCTCGGTGGTAGGATTTATTAATTTTTGAATCGAAACATCATTAAAATCGCTATCCGCGTTCAGTGAAACATTGTAAAGTTAGTGTTTAAGGAAACGATTTAAGGATTTTCTGGACACTACCTACAAATATACTTCTGTTTTAATGGAATTTCAAAGCAGTCTCGAGCCTGCTACATATCGTGGTAGAAGCTCTTTACGTAGTGGCATAGAGGAGGTTTCTAAAGACTTCACAACTAAAGTGAGACTTTTGTACACACAAAGCATTTTCTCATAGCATCACGCACGGAATTCTCTGGCAAGGGAAGATCAGACCTTAATCTGATGTAAAACTGTCTGCTGCGTGTAAGCTTGAAAACCCCAACGCCATGCACCGCACCGCAGGTAAAGGAACAAGTTCCGAAATTTCTCCAAAATAAGCAGTGCTTTATTCAAAAGAATAATTCGTGCAAAGACACAACGTATACATTTTCAGCTTACACACAATCAGTGGTATTTGACATAACAGGAACGGTACCCATGTGACAGCCCTGCTAATGTAGATCGCTGTCCCCGAAATTGGCACTGTGAATTCTAATCAGACCATAAAATACTATGCATGTATAACAGAATTTGCGCTATCACACGCAAAAAATTAACGAATGTTGATGTTTACTTTTACCCCCCCCTAACGAAATTTTATAGGAGTATCGAGTCAGATGCACGTACAAGTAATCGTACAGGCCCTTCAATTAATGCTATGGCGGACATCGTTGAAGACATCAAAATCAAAATGCTGCCTGCCTACGTTATCAGGAGAAAAATTTGTGCGACGTGAGTTTCCATATGATAGGATCATCGCATCTGGCCGATCAGGGCCATGTCAACTGGGCAATCAGATCCAAGCTGAACTCGAACATGTGCACACGCTACACGCTCGGCTGCCCGTTACATCTCGCGCTCTGCGTTATGCCGCTTAATTCCCCAAACTCCTCAAACTACGTACTCGTCGTCAATTCCAAATATATTAAAAATATCTTTCTGCCTGCGGCCATTTAGAAGGCTGATATGTGCAAATGGGAAGCCGCACCCGCGTCAGAATTGCCGCTTATAATACCATCAAACCAATACATAGTCTCCATGTTTTCCAAAAATGACCTAGCGTCCCACACGTAAATTAGACAAGTGTTGATGTGAAGTTCGTCGCCTTCACCAGAACTTCAATCCTACCCCACAAAATTCACCTTGCTATTTTGCAGTCACTCCATGCTATTCCAGACTACTTTAATTACCCTCGCCTTATTGCTATTTCCTAGTCTCCGAAGATTGGCTTATTGTTGCTCTGAAAGTTCAGGCTGGCGCAAGAAAGGCCTGTCATGCTTCCCAAAATAGAGCCGTTTCAGATAAAGTCTATTGAGAATAATTCATCAATGTCTCCCCCAGAATACTATCTCTGTTTTTAAATGTTTGACGTAATATTAACACTTAGGGGATTTGGGTTGTATAATCTTATCGCAGGCTATATACAGTGGGTGACAAACTCATGAAATGTCAACCGAATGGACAGATTTGTATATTATGGAGTCTGGTCCACGTTAGTTACTTCACTGAAACTACCCTCCGATCAGCTTTGACCAAACATGGCAATTTTCGTTAAGATCGCAGTCCGTAGCCTGGGACTATGAGCCAGCCTGACGTACTTACTTGATATCAACAGGCATGTTTTAATTAAATTACCCGCTTGTAAGGACAGGAAAAATTAATACCAAAAACAACAGACATTGTTTATTTGGAGGTATGTTTCGAAACAGACCACTACAGCTTAACGAGAATGGCAAGCAAGATTGGCAGAAGGAAGCACTGTGTCATGGATGTGGCCGAAGCACTGGATGTCGTGGCTTCACTCGTTTCGTTGGAGGGCGAAGTAGAATTTGAAGTGGAATTTGAATCAGCCCCATTACCAATGCCAGGTGATGTCGAAGTGGCAGTACTATTAGAATCAGCCGTCCCATTAGTCGAGTTAGTACCAGATTCTATGGAGGAGAGAATGTTATTTATTCTTATGCTTTGAGAGGAATTTCTAGGATAAAAAAGCCAAAATGCTCTGGAACGTACGGCAGTAGACAACTGACGCGATGAGTAGGACGCCGAACAGAAACCTCATTATCACGTTGTTTTCACTTCTTAAGAGAAAGATGAAATAGCAGGGGTTGTGTATGGCTGATGATGTCACTACCGCCTAGCAGTCTACGTGCACGTCGGGTACAATTACTTACCTCAGGGTGGATAACTCGGGTGTATAATAGAGAACATACACCTTGCGCATTATATAACTGTGCCAAATAGGTTTAATTGGATTAGATTCTCTCCCATGACGAGGGCGTGGAGTTCTCAAATGACTGCTTTTTTGTTACGGTCATGTGCACGTCTTGGCCATAGCGCCCACCTTATCGACAGCACTTTTTCAAGATTCCCCTCATAGGACTGCTCCACGTTATTCGGAACGACTAGGTTTGGCAAAGATACGGGAAGGTGAATTTGGCGAACAATTATATTTGCAATACTGTAGGGATAATCTAACACAAATTTATGAAGATGGTATGATGCAGACCGATTTTCGTCTGGGTGCTGTACGAGCAAACTCTTCAGCCAGCATCGGATCTCGTTTATTTTGGTGGCAGACGTCTGCTTCAGATAAACTCTATTCAAGCCTACACTACTACTGAGTGACATGATGCGAGAAAATGGATAATTGGGCCGTATATCGGTTTAGACGTTTGTGGGTGGGAGAGCGTTAAACACAAAATTGCATTCAGCGACAGGTAGGTGGTGGGGTTTGCAAAGGCAAAATATGTTCGGATGACTGTCGTGGTGATTTTGGCGCATGATAACTGTGCGACCTGTATTACGTATGTCTGTGCGCATAGGATCGGTTTGCGTACCCTGAGTGCAGCCTCCTCTACCGTAGACGATGGAACCTGCCCTTATATTTTTGGATGACTTGAGAGAGCCTTGTAAATCATCTGGAAGTCCTCTCTGAAATTTACAAGATGGTATGTGTCTACCGCGTTCTTCATGTGACCCAATCTCAACAATGCTGATGTATATTTACTTATTCTTAAAACCAAACACTGATTCTTTTCACTGATGTATTGTGTCTCATAGGAGCAGGTGTTTTAGCATGCAGTCCGTCTGGGGCAGCAGTTTATCTGTGTTATTTCTGAGACTAATTGTAAATTCTACACGGTTGTCAGCAACTGGAGAGACTCTTAAAATAGCTCTCGTAAAGCGTCTCTCTACGGGAGGGGAAATCCGTGAGTTTCAACATTCATGCGGTAGCACGGCTATTGCTGCAGCCAACTGTGCATGAACTGTCCGTATCTGCGATGGTCTCCGATGATGGGGGCGAGCAGGAACCGGAAACGTCAGGCAAGTAAACGTTCGTTCCAACGATCGTGTCCTTTACCTCACGACGGCGTTCCGAGACTCGTCTCATCGCTTCTTATAAAGCTAATTCGGCGCTAATTTTTATGAAGTGCGAAGGCTAACATCTCGACCTGTCAAATATATAGCGGGATGGTGGCACAAATTAAGTATTATTACAAATTTACGTGAGTAGTTCTCCATTATGAAAAGCATAGCTCAGAATTAATGTTCACATTCTATTCTGTCAGTCAGGGACAAAAAATAACACACCATCTAATTCCTGCAAGCTATTTACTCCCGCATTTTTACTTGTTTGGTCTCTTCAGCGTTGTAGACATAAGGATTTTTAAATTTCCTTTTCGAAAAATGGCTTTTATCAGCCAGGTGACTTTTCAAATGTCCGTGCGGTTATCAATAAAAAAGGATAAGCAATCTGCTCAACAGGTATACAGTAATAATTTCATAAAACGTTCGGTATATGATATTACTTTTCGGCTATAATTAATATGTATTTGCTAAACTGCGTCTGTTATGCCATGCTCCATTAAACTTTAATAAAATCCACCAAAAATTATGGAAGAGACTTGGAGAATTAGCGATTTTCGGTTTGCCGTGTTCGCTGGAAATGTGATGCGTCCTACAATTTATACCCTTTTTACGGCAAATGTAAGGACAAATCAAATCAATACTAAAACGTTGAAAAGACCGTGATAATTAGAGTTGCGTTTTGAAAGTTTTTTACATAGGAAGTATGAATGGCAGAAGAAAGTACTTATTTGCTACAAAAGGAAAATATGCAAGCATTTTGTGCACAACTTTCATAAAATACATTTGCACTTATCAACATATCGTAAATTAAAAGAAAAACGTAAACGATTTAAACAGCCCTTTGTCAGCGGTTTTGTCATTGCAGGCAGCCAGGTAGAGGTACATTCAGAAGCCGACATCGTCCTTTCACCGAAATATTCGGGGGGTATCCTGTACGATTATTTTTATTTCAGGGCCACGAAAGCAATTCTCCCTTATGCGAAAAAGCATTTCATAAGTTCGTTTGGCATTCCAAAAGATTAGTCATTGGATGATCTCTCTCAGATCCTTTCGGATAGATTATGAGATAATGGTAAAGCAAGTGCATTGCGCAGTGAACGGCGAACAATTAAATTTTATTCACTGCAAAAACGCATTCCTACAGTAAATCGCCGAAAAAATCTTCGTGGACACCGAGTGGATGGCACAATAGTTGGCATAGTTGCGCTCTTTCTACAGCTCTTGTGCGAAAGTCTGAAATTTTCTCTCGACTCCTGGCCATTACTTAAGTAGCGTTGCATTATTTTTAATCGCACAGCATAATCCTAAGGCATTTCAATCACGGCAGGATGCAGCTTTTCTGCTTCCTACCATCTAACTTCTCTCAGAAATGATGTTTACTTGGTGTGCATTTTCTCATTAGCATTCGACAATCTTACTCACCGAAATTCGTCCAATTGAAAACAACTAATATCGTCATCCTTTTCCTTTTGGTACCAAATAGGAATTCTCCTATTTCTACTGAAATACATTCAATATAAAACTACTAAAAGAGTCGACATTTTTCTTTTGTTTCACAATAGGAATTCTCTAAATTCCACCCATAAAGGACGCATAGAATGGCAAAGACGCAGGAGGAGTACGCGTGTTAAGTAACTCATAATAATTGGGTTTAAATGGAAACTAATATTTCCGCGGCAATGCAGGCATTGGCACTGGTGTCCACTACTATGCAGACCAGTATTGTAGGCGTAAAAAAACCCTGAGGATATTTGTTTTAATTAAGCAATAGAGGACGCATAAGTATAGGTAGTAGTTTGGCGGCCTTCCGCAAGGCGCCCAAAGGGAGAGGCGAGCGAGCCTGTTGGGTGTGTGAATGTTCGCAGCGGCATGGCATTGTCTGGCTAGAGAAGGACTGAAGCGCCACATGCAGGTTCGTGCATTATAGAGTCTCCTTGTTCACGTAAATGCCACATCCAAGTTCTCTAGAAAAATAGTTAAGTAGGCGTATGCCACAGAATACCGCTCTAATGATACTAACGCAGTGAAATCTTCCGTGGTGGTTTCCAGGAGGAATCGTCGAAATTGAACGCTTTTTTAACTCCCTTACCTAAGTGGCTAGATTTATGCAGATGGCGATTTTGGTGACAATTTTTGTTCAAATAGAAAGCAAATCTTACTGTCGGGTGAATTAAGTGTTTACAACTAAGGCCTGCGACAAGCATTCTTGTGTAAGAATGGGCCAAAATAAAGAAAGGTCTAGATAATCATTGGAGTGTCGTCTGTTCACGTAGTTTATCTCTTTCCACACTAGAGTCGTAGAACCCGTTTGGGCGTCCGTAAGTTTTCCAGGCATAATTCCATTTTCATTGCAGTGGCTGATCTCAATATAAACATCGTATTTGCGGTAAGCGCAAGGCGCAAACACAATATGTTCATCGTCTTAATTGATTCATTCAGTTGCCCAAAATAACGGTTTCTGCATGCTGCTGGGGTCACCAACCTAGACTCACTCAAATATGCTAACTCACTGCCTAGTAAAATGAACGTTCACGCCAAAGTCTACTAATGCGTCTTGCATCAATTAGAAAACTCTCCCAAATAAGTTATCTTTTAAAGAAATACCTTAAACTGCATTTCCTTGAAGGATGTCTGTGTGCTTTATATTTTTGCAGGATTAAGCTAAAGATTATGTGTCACTTCCGGGCTTTTTGTCTCAGTTGCTACAAAATACTGACATTTTTCTGCTGCAACCTTAGGGACATGCCTTCTTCTTTATATTTTGCTCGTTTTACCCCGATTTTTCCCTTCTCGTCCTTCCTCTCCGGCGTTAATTTCTCATCAATGCGACCGTAGCAATATTAATATTTTTCTGAAGCTGCTAGCGTTTTGCTCGTTCTATCCCTAAATGACGTATTAACAGTAAGTAAACTGCAATAAAAGTAAATCGCCCAACATTTCGTCGTGTGGAGTTTCCAGTATATTGCTCTAACTGAACGGAACGAGTGGGCTCAGAAAAAACATAGATTTCCGATCAAAACTGACAAGACAACGAGCACTTACCAACCTGACCTAAATTACCTGTCTTCCCATTAAGTTTTCCATGCTGATCCATAAAACGTAATAAGTAACAGAAGACAGAACAGAATAAACTTCATCAGATACCCAAGGCTACTAATTGGCGAATCCTTCACGAGATTATGAATGTATTTGAACTCGTTGAGACACCAAAGTGACGGCAGCATTATGAATTAAGCTTGTTATGGGGAAGAGCTGGCGTTGGCAATTTTGTATTTGTTCATATGGAAAAACAACTGGCTGGAACCAAATCGGAGAACGCAGTATGATACATATTTTACTAAGGCAGTTTAGTGTTCCCCAAAGCTGCAATGCAGAAAATCTTTTATCACGTTACAGGTTTTAAAAGGGAGGATTCTGTCAAGGCAATGCATTTAAAACTTCCCAAAACGGGATGTTAATTTTATTGCTGCTATGCTCGAGCTCTGCATGTATTTCCTCACAATAAATCTATGGAATTATTACTTCAGTTGACATTGCCATACGTGTAGCGGCATCAAGTAATCGATCTTCGCTGCGTCACCTTACCCATAGCCCTCATGTTACAACATACGCTAATAAATTGATTAACGTCAGCAACAACCGATCACAGATTCGTACAGAAATTCTATGCTGAATTTTATCCCCTGCGACAGGCCAGGAAGAAGTAGCACTGAACCAAGACTAGGACCAGATCCGGGTGCGGTTCGCGTTAATGTGATGAGCACTCATACCCTGGTCAGTGTGGTTGCACGCCTAAACGCATGTATTCGTCTCGACAGCCGGCTGCGTCTGGTAATGCCTGCTCATTCCTGACTCGGTCGACATCGGGCAAAGAAGGGTGAGGGACGAGACAGTTTGGATAATGCAGTGCCAGTTATTTCACTCATCCTACTAGGAGGCACATGACAAATAAATTCGAGTACGACGTTCGAACCGGCACATGTCTACCTGCACTCAGGAAATGATCCGGCACTCCATGCAGTAAGCATTAGGTTAATTTTCACCTAGGTTTTTGTCCACGAAGGCACAGAGGTGTGTATAAAGCATTAATGGCATAATATCTGTCGAGTGGCATGCCAATGTTTGCTTGCAGACATCGTGATCGGCATATGCTCGTCTCGATCTTTAGACATTTGCATTTTTTTCAAAATGTAAAACGATAGTTGCATATGACCACTTGTCTCGATGGACCTAAAACATTAGCAAATTCAGAAGACTAGGTGACAGGCATACGTTTGCTTTCGATAGGTTCTCGTCAGGCCACTTTATTTGCATGGGCACTGAATCGGGTATGACGCGTCAGTGATTCAAAAACTTGATTAAAGTTCCTGTTGACAGTACGAACCCAAGCGTGCTACCTTCGATGAGGCGAGATTAATTCCTAATTAATATCGTGTGAGTTCAACTCACCTTACTCAATAACCTTTAGTGATAGAAATTCATGCGCTCTTAGCTGAACTTAAGCGAATGCCGAAGAATCGAACTATGCGATGTCGGGCTTCTTAGACGGGAATGCGGAGAAAATAAATGTCCTTAGTTGAGTACACCGCGACCAGGACATATATTGCACCATTATAGCAGAATGACCTTTAATTGCCTTCGATATCAACGTATTCACGCATAGCGCATACGCTTACTCGTGGAACTTGTTGAGAGAATCTGATTTAAGGATTTTTGGACGGCTTAAACGTAAATATCCTGTTCCTGAGCATAATATGCGTCTACACAATTTAATTAATCATGATATTCATAAATACCAGCAAATGTTAAATTTTCGATATAACCGGGCAAATGAATATGACTTAATTCGTTAATTGTGAGCAATATATTATTTTGCCTACCGCTTGAAATGTTAATCGAATTGTAGTAGGATAACTATGTTGGGTTTTTAAGGCTTAAAATCGCGCAACATAGTGCTAGGATGTTTCAGTCACACCACCGGTCCGCGGTTTGGATGAACGCCCTTCCAGCTTTCTTCAAGAAGTGCACTCAGCAAACAATACCTAAGAATATCGTAGACATTTCGCTTTTAATTTCGGTACATTTATGAATTCGTGCGCATTTTATAAAGAACATGCATACAACATTTGCGATATTAGACAAATATGGTTGTACACCGTCTTCTTAAAATGCTAAAATTTCGGAACTAAGTTTCCTCTATCCAAACTTGTCACCATTTTACAAATAAATTTAAACTCGAACTGCCGTTACACTTAAATTTACCTTGCATCCAATCCACTGCGTACGGACTAGCTGTATACTACAACCTAAATAGAGCGCATAACATATATCCTTTATATGGATAATCAAAACCACAATCTGGACCATAAGAAAGATGAAAGAATTCACAAAATGTACGCTTCTTAATATTCTGATCATTGGCACCCTGCGTAAACGATACTGCAATTCGATTTCTTAAACGCATATGTCCCCGTATCTGCATGTAACGTGTGGACATAATAGATCCGTTTTATGACGCAAACTTTATTAACAAACCTCTATATTCCTTGAGAAGCGCATCAGTAACGATATTTTGCAAAACTCCGAAACGGTGGTTTACCACGGAATAAAAAGCAAGTCGCTGAACATCGCCATAGTTTTTTTAGAAACAGGTTATAACTTATATAGTCAAACACCATGCGGAATGCAGGCTTCGCAAGCAGTCATCGGTCCGACGGCGGAAACAATCCTTGGAATAGTGTACATTTGACTGTAGTGTGCAATGCGTCTTTAACGTCTAGATAGGTAAGGCGAGTTGACTATGCATCAGTCATGACAACATATCTCAAATTATTCAGAAGTCCGTTTTGAAGGATAATGACATGAGCCTTGTGTAACAAGGGGCATATATTTTCGTCGTAAATGTGCTTTCATTCCTGGCAGTTAGTATTCCACAGAACTTACAATTGACTGAAAATTTTACTTGCATTTGTCGGTCTACCAGCAGTGGCCGGCACATACACAAATCAAATTGACCAAAGTCGGCCGATAATTCTCCATCTATCGTATACGCATATGCGCAGATTATTGGCATGCATATATCGCTGGAATGATCCAAGATGTCTCAACATCTTCATCAGTGTCTTCTTTAATCACATTCTAGCCGCCGAAATGCTTTGCTAGGTAACCATGAGATGTCAAATAAAATAAACTCTGTAAACAAAAACAATAACCAGAGAACTGCATGCGCTGAAACCGAGAAAGGCGTTTCGTCGAAAATAGTGCACAGCGTGCACATACAGTGAGTGACCGATCTCATGAAATTTTTGCTGGAATTCTAAAATGCGTTTTCGATTAGGAAGGATTACATGGTCGCGGTTGTAATAATGATTATCATAAGGCATAGTCTTATAACATTTCGGATTTAGCAGGATGTCGGCTTTCAAATGCACTTCTTTGTAATCTCCTTTAGAATGCGTGCTCGGTAAAAAAATGACTACTTAAGTAGCATGCATTTTTCCCATTGATTTTCGATGGTTTTGCAAATTCAAATATATTTTCGAGAAAACATAAAGAAAAATATGCTTTCTTTTAGTCAATCAATAGAGAATCACGTCTTCTTTATACTTTATACTTAAGGAAGGTGTATAATTAGGTTTTAAAAAAGTTTCCAATTATTAGACTTTTTAAGACCGCAAAATGTCCATTCACATAGCATCGTACTTGGCCTTTTACCACTGCTCCTCATGAAATGTTCAACATGGTCCGCATCTATTGCAAAATTTTATGGACTCTGTATGATATCTCTCTAATGGCATAGAAAAATATGTGATTTTCTTTACGCTGAACGCATGCACCTTGTAGTGTGAAATCACTAAGCGCTACTGCAACGAATGATCTGGCTCCAAATTATTCGGCAATTAGAAAACTTTTTAAAACTTAATTATGCTTCTTCCTTAAGAATAAAATGTAAAGAAGATGTGGTGCTCTATTTATTGACTAAAAGAAAGCATATCTTTGTTTATGGTTTTTAGAAAATATATTTAATTTGCAAGACCATCGAAAATCGATGGGAAAAATGCATGCTACTTACGTAGTCATTTTTTACCGAGCACGCTTTCTACAGGAGATTAAAAAGACGTGCATTTAAAAACCGACATCCTACCGAATCCGAAATGTTATAAGAGTATGCCTTAAGTTAATCAATATTACATCCGCCACCAAGTAATCCCTCATAATCGAAAACGCATTTCAGAATTTCAGCCAACATTTCATGAGATCGGTCACTCACTGTAGTATTTAATTCAACGGTTGACACGGTATGCCTATAAAAGACATCAACCGACTAGTCACTCATCCTCGACGTTTATTATATTTTAACCGACTTGTGCTTTGGTAGGAAGTGTAGCTTCAAGTCTTCCTAACAAATACAACCTCAGCATTCCACCAGCATAATGCGTCAGGCGATGAGACAAAAATACCCACCGCCATGTTGTCGTTTACCGGATCTGATGCAGTTGAGTGGAAATTTCCCGAGGGATAATCACGTGAGCCGCCAGTTGCTTGAGTCATTGTTCACGCTAGCCTAGTGTACCAAACACTGCAATGACACTCACTGTCTATCTTCGGTGCTGAGGCATAGACTGGGCAAAGCAATCAGCCATTCGGCGAGTGTCAAAGCCGGTGAGCCAGATGGCCGAGCAGATATCACAGCGGCATCCAACACGGGTGATTAGATTTCAGCAGCTCACTACTTGCCTGCCGGCCATCAAGCAACTAGCTGCAGAAACCATTTGGGCGTTTGGAACGTCTCTTGCCGCAGTTAAGAGCTAACGTCGCTATCAGTATTGCTGTAGGCTTAAATAATTCTTTATATGTTTGCTTCCTATAACGCGTCCTTCCGCGATCATATTTGCACAGCACAATAATTATTCCGCTGAAATACTGCTTAAATTCATTATACAGTGTTAGTTCTCGTTGTACACAACCTACTAACGGTAACCGCACACACATCTAGCATTGACCCACGTAGTTCACCCAGAACATCAATTTTAATGGGCTAGTTTCACAGATCCTTATGGTATACTTACAAGGCCGACGGAACCCAAAGGCAAGTTTAAACATGGAAGTGGAGTTAAGTGTTATTGGTGCTTTTTAAAGCATAAGACGACAGCATATTCGTGAATCTGATTAAAGTATCCATGTTTGTCTGGCTTCATCTGCTATACACGGAATAAAAGCGAAATTCAAAATTGGCCGAAGGTTATATTCGTAAAGAGTGCCAGTATAAGTCGCGCTCTGTAGTTAAAACATGCGTTATATCAGAGTTCAGTTTTCAACCAGCCATTGGGCAGGCAAAATATCTGAAAATGCGCCATCGTCAAATTCGGCCAAAATTAGTAAATCATTTCTCAAATGAGAACAATAAGGTACTGGAGTGCGCGCGGACCGCAATAAATGGGCTTACAGATATTGCTAGTTTGCCTTACTGTGGACAATGCAGATCGGACAGTATCGTATAGAAACTACTCACGAATGGAAGAGAATATGCGCATCCCAGTTTCTTATTTAAAAGAAGGCGAAGGCACGATCACTGGGACAGTAGGTTTATTTCCCTGAGCTTTCGAACTCGAACTAGAGTTCATCATCAGAGGCTACTCGAGTGCAGCAAATTGTGAACATTTATATCGTTCATTCTTGCGGGGGGGAGGGGGAGTACGTCCGTGACTAGGTAGGGTTTGTGCCGCCTGGTCCACGATGTTCCCCCGGCGTGGTGACGCCTTTTGCACTTCGCGACGGTGTGAGCTGCGTTACCTGGCTGCGTGGGCGGAGCGCGTGATAACACGCAGGCAAATCGATGTGTCTGTTGATGGAGTTGGTGTCCGACACCCACGCCTCCAACAGCTCTCGTCCTGTCTTGTTCCCGGCCCGCGCCAATATCCGCGTGTTGGCGAAGTCGACCTCAAAACGGGCCACGTGTTAGATGCGCTGGACCAACACGGGGGCCACATCGGACTCCGGCAGGCGTTATCTGTGCGCAATAACAAATGCCAACATTTGCGGGGTGCGCTGGCGGGCCCTGTTGTCGGCATTCGTCGCTCAACTGGACCACTGTCACCACCCCATTGTTTTGTGGTCAAAATCCTGGTCATTGGTGTGTGGACCAGGGGTGCGGAGTGGAGCGCCAAGGCGAAGATCCGTCCGAGCCATCCACCTGCGGCCTCCCCCGTCTCCGGTCTTCTTGACTCTTTCTTGACACCGGGCCCAGGCGGGGGAGGAGGAGAGAGTGTAGGTAGATGCAGCGCAAGTCTACTGGCACTATAAACCCCTGCGCAAGTCACCGTCCCTGCTCCCACAATGCAGTCTGTGGGGCACACGGTGGTCATCGTCGAAATCGACGGACGAACTGTCGAGTGCCTACTTGATACAGTGGGTCGCCTCTCCGAACGGCCCGTTTGTGCTCAAGTATTCGTGAGCTCAGACGTCGTCCTGTCTGGCCTGTGTATTGGCAAGGACAGTTTTGGCACGGAATTCGATAGACTACGCCCGACTGTTCACCTGCGTCCAGCGGATCCTTCATTTTCATGATCCTGCTATGCATGGTGGCCGCCGGATGAACACAAATAAGCTATCCGTCGGCGAGACTCCCCTCTCTCGTCTTTGCCCATGCATTCGAGTACGACCACCGATTGAATTGGGATGGCATGCAGGTCGTTGCCGTGGATAACACAATGTGAGTAAGGGAATTTCTCGAGGCCTGGTACTGCAATGCGGGTAGTATCAACCGCCATGTTGACTTGATGTCAATTACGAGGGTCTACGTTCACGACTGACTGCCTCCAGCCGTAATCACGCATCAACGACCGCGAATACAGCTGCCCGCATTCCAACTGATTCAGCACCCACCATCCCCTTGCAGCACAGTTTGCCGCAGTTGTCCCGCCTCATCTCCCTCCCCCACCTCATTCAGGGACCTGCCATGACCTCGGAAACCCCCTACCCTCACACGTCAGTGGTCTATCTGCCCCATAACACCAACTAGTCTATTGTGACAACCTAACTTTCTCACTTGTTTTCATTTCGTCTGACCACGGCTTGGTGTCACCAGCTCGAACATTCACGGGTACAAATTGACATTTCTAAAGAACGTCTTCTATTTTTCAGAATAATTCACCTATGTCTCCTTCCGACCAATGCCATGCATGTGTTAAAAGTTTTGGCGTACTATTAACATATAGTGGACTGGAGTTGGATAATCTTGTGGTGCGACTTCTTTATGCACATGTGTTTCTTTGGCGCATGGCCTTTCAGCGACTCCAGTCTGCGCGGCGGTGTCTGGAACAAGCCTGCGCCTATTCACTAGCGGCAGTCGCCCGCATGACCTTGTGAGCTTGTGCATGATGTTCACGGTGCGAATAGCCAATCACAGCCGTCCTTCACCGACCAAATACATCTAGGTCTCCTGGCGCGGTCATGCCTGTTTTCCGCATGCCAACATATCCCTTTAACCTGCCACTGCGTCCGCGCCGTGTGGTGTAAAAAATATTTTTCCATCCTGACGTCTGCTTCATCCTGCGAGGGAGCTGGACTAACGTCGTGTACTGCAGACCGTTTAAAAGGAAACATATGATAGCAGTGATGTTATTGCCGCCAGTTCATTTACGTCTCAAACCGCTGGTAAGGCCAGAGCAAAGTAATGCCAAAACAGTCAACGGACATTGTTTAATTCGAGGCATGTTTTGGAAGATATCATTACAGCTTAAGGTCAACGGCAAGCAAGAGTGGCAGAAGGAAGCACTGCGTCATGGAAGTGGATTTTAGTGTTATTGGTGCTTTTAAAGTATAAGACGACACCAAATCCGTGAATCAGACTAAAGTATGCGTATTTTACTGGCTTCATCTGTTATTTACGGATTGCAGATAAAATTTAAAATTAGATTAAGGTTATTTTTATTAAGCGTGCAAGTTTATGTCTCGCTCTGCAGTTAAAACATGCGTAGCCTCAGAGGCCTGTGTACTATCAGCCAATGGCTAGGAAAAATATATGCAAATACGCTATCTTTAAATACTGCCCAAATTAGTAAACAATTACTCAAATGCGAACAATAAATGCTGAAATGCTTGCGTACTGCTATAAATGAGATTTTTTTGCCTTCTTGTAGACCATGCAGCTCGGAACGTATGGGATGGCAGATGTCCAACAAGTTTTACGACAAAAATGTCAAGAATGTATTCAAGAATATCTGCTGCGTAGCCTGAAAGCGTGAGCATTACCTGCTCTAGGCCGGTCAGCATGTTTCATCTTCTCGTACTGCCAGCATCCGACACCGCGATGTGTAAACTACTTTTCCATACTGAAGGCTGTTTCCTCCTGCGCTGGACCTGGCCTACCGTCATTTCCTACAGACCGTTTAAAAGCAAACATATCTTTTTCATGCAAGTCGCAACTGTTCCATCTTCCGCTAGCATCTCAAAGAAACCAAGATCTATTGGTATATAATGGGTTCGGTTCCAAGTTAGCCACTTCGCCCAAACAACGCTGCGATCACCTTTACCCAGGTATAACACCTTTCGATAATGGTTTAGTTCCAATGGTAGGGGGCGCTCACCGAACGTTCATACGGAACTCACTCGTTCCGTTGTGCCTTATGGACTCTCTCTCGAGCCCAACCAGCAGCCGCACAGCGGCGCATGATATACAGGCAGAATAGCATTACCGACAAAGACAAGGGAGAATGGAATGGCCATTTCTGGCTTATTAGCCGTCGTCAGCCAGCCATACCCAAGCCCGAAGTGTGGAACACCCGAGCCTCGAACTCGCGTTGGAAAGGGAATTTTATCAGACACGTGACTTTTCAATTATCTATGTGGTTATTAATAAAAAGGGATAAGCACATTGCTCACCGCGTATGCAGTAATAATTTTATTAAACTCTTAGTATAGGAACTTATGTTTAAGCTGATATTAATATGTATTTGCTAATCTACGCCTGTTATGTCGTGCTATCGGTTTGACATGTTTGCTGAATATGTGCCTCGTCCTGACTTGTAGTCCTTTTTTAGCTACACGCAAGGACAGTCGACATGAATACTAAAAAGCTAAATAGGTTTAGTTCCAAACTAAAAATACCAGTGATATTAATGCCGTCTGCCTATTTGGGTTTTAAACCGCTTGTTAGGACAGAACAAATTAATACCAAAAAATAAACAAACATTGTTTATTTGGAGGAAAGTTTTAAAAGGTATCATTACAACTTAACGAGAATGGCAAGCAAGATTGGCAGAAGGAAGCACTGTGTCATGGAGATGGTCGGAGCACTGGATGTTGTGGCTTCAGTCGTATCGTTGGAGGGCGAAGTAGAGTTAATGGGCCCAGTAGTATTGGTATCAGCCCCATTACTACTGCCAGGCGATGTCGTAGCAGTAGTATTAGAATCTACGGTCGCATTGCTCGAGCTATTAGAAGATTCTATAAAAACGAGTTGGTTGTTTACTCATATGCTTTAAGAGGAATCTTGAGAAGGGAAAATAACAACCAAAATGTTCTGAAACATACGGCTGAAGACAACTGACGCGATGAGTAGGACGCCGAACAGAAACTTCATTATCACGCTGTTTCCACTGTTAAAATTTAAAAAAATTATGAAGACGTGCATGGCTGATGATGTCACTACCACTTAACAGTCTCCTGGCTCGTCGGGTGCACTAACTTACCTTAAGGTCGACAGCTCGAGTGCCTAATTGAGACCATAAAACTGCGTCTTTATATATCTGCGCCGAAACGGGTTTAATTGGGTTAGGTTCCTAACTCCACGAGGGCGGGGAGTTAACAGATTACTTCCTTTCTGTTACGGTCATGTGCAGGCGTTGGCTATAACGTCTACCCTATCGACTGCACTTTTTCGGGTGTTCACGTCATAGGACTGCTCCTCGTTATTCTGAGCGATTAGGTTTCGGTAAAGATACGCGACGGTATCATGTGGCAGAGCACTTATTTCTTCTACTGTGGGGATAATCTGAAACACAGTTTGTAAAATGTTAACATGCTTAGCGATTTTCGTCTGAGTACTGTGCGAGCAATCTGTTCAGTCTGCATTGAATCTTCTTCATTTTGGTGAGCAGACATCTGTATCTGACAAAATCTCTTCAAGCCTATATTACTACTAAGAAACATCAAATTGATAATTACTCCGCAGCTCAGTTTAGAGAATTGTGGGGGTAGGCTGCTTAAACCACCCAAATTGCAGTCAGCGTCAGGAGGATGGTGGAGATCGGAATGTGAACATACTTGCGGGTGGCGAGCATGACGACTTTGACCCATGGTATCTACACAACCTGTATCAAGTTGTTCTGCGCGCAGACGACCGGGTTGCATACCCTGAGTGCAACCTCCTCTACCGTAGAAAATCGGGGCCTCGCCGGTCTTTTTGGATGGCTGAACAGAACCCTGTAAATCATTTGGAAATGCTCTCTGAAATTTACGCGTGATTTTGTGTCCACCACCTTCTTCATATGACCCGATCCTTGCCATGCTGAATTATGTTCAGTTAATTATCAAGGCAAAAACTGATTCGTGTCACTGATATATTCTGCCTCGTAGTGAGGAGGTGTTTGAGGAAATACCCATACAGGCGGTCTGGAACAGCAGTTTATCCTTGGCCCTTCTGTATAGACTGAGACTAAAAGGTACTAGTATACGGTCGTCAGCAACTGGAGAGCTGCGTGAAAAAGCTCTAGCCAGGGGCCTCCCTGATGAATGGGGGAGATCCGTGAATTTTAACAGGCACGTTGTAGCATAGCTACTGCTCCAGCCCATCATGCATGAACTGCCCGTATCTGATATTGTCTTAGATGATGGGATCGAGTAGGAATCGGAAACGTCAGGTAAGTAAATCTTTCGCTCTAGCGATCGTGTCCTTTCCTTCACGACAGCCTTGCGGTCTCGTCTCTTCGCTTCTACTAAAACTAATTAGGCGCCAATTTTCGTCGAGTGCGGTTTTGCAGCCAGGCGAAAAGAAGTACATACGAAGGCTTGCATCTCGGACTCCCAAAGATTTCGCGTGATTGGTGCACAAGGTAAGCATTATTACAGATCCACGTGCGTAATTCTTCCTTATCAAAAGTATACTGCAGAATCCCGGTTCACATTATGTGAGATCGGCCAAAGACTAAAAATAATAAACCATGCAAATAGCAGACCCTCTGTTTCCAGTTGACTATTCACTTCCCGAGTTTTTCCTTGATCAGTCTCTTCAGTTTTAGAGACAATGCTTTTTTGTGGATTACGCGTTCGAAAAGGGTATTTTATCAGACAGGTGACTTTTCAATTATCAATGTGGTTTTAATAAAAAGGGATAAGCACATTGCTCACTATGTATGCAGTAATAACTTTATTAAACTCTTAGTATAGGAACTTATGTTTTGACTGATATTAATATGTATTTGGTAATCTACGCCTATTATGTCCTGCTATCGGTTTGACTGGTTTGCTGAATATGTGCCTCGTCCTGACTTGTAGTCCTTTTTTAGCTACACGCAAGGACAAACGACATGAATAATAAAAAGCTGAAAAGATCGTGTTTATTAGGGGGTACGTGTTGAGAGTTGTTTAAAGAGCTTTGCAGACACGAATAGCATGAATGGAGGATGGAGCTCTTTTTGTTCACAACGTTTAGAACATGAATTTGTATTTATAAAAGTATCGAAAATCGGACGAAACACGTAAACTACTTAAAGAGACGTTTGCCGTCGATGTGGTTCTAACAGACATTCCAGTAGAGGTACATTCACAAGCCGTCATCGTCCCTTCACCGAAATATCTGGAGATTATCCTGCCCTATGATTTCCACTATGCATCCACGCTGGCAATTATCCCTAGTTCGAAAATGCATTTCATATATTCGGCTGGCATTCCACAAGATCGGTCATTGGATGCTTCCTCTCAGATGATTGTGGAAAGATAAATGGATAATGTTAAGGCAAGTGAATTGCTCAGTGTTGAACTGCAAACAATCAATTTTGTATGCATTGAAAAACGCTCTCTTACAGTAAATCGCAACAAATTCTGTCTCCACGCCGAGTAATTAATCAAGGCGCAGTGGATTACATAATAGGTAAAATAGATGTGCTCTTTCAACAACTCCAGTTTGAAATTCTGAAATGTGTGTAGGGTTGCAGTATTTTTAATCGCGCGGCGTAATTCTAAGGCATTTCAGTCACACAGGCATGCCAACGTTCGTGCGTCTTGCCATCTACAATCTCTCACAAACGCTGCCTACATGGTGTAAATTTTTTCATTTACATTCGTAATGTTAAAACTTAAAATATATTCATTTGAAAACTACTAAACTATTCGTCTTTTTTTCTTTTAGTACAAAATAGAAATTCTCCAAATTCCATTCATAAAGGACGTATAGCTTGGTAACGCCCTAGTATGAGCACGCGTCTAAACTGATTCATGGTATTGGGGTTTAAATAGACATTATATATTTCCGCGGCCATTCAGATATTGGCAGCCACCCACTGCTATACAGAACAGTTTTCTAAGCTAAAATCAAGCGTGAAGAATTTTGTTTTCTTTAAAGAAGGGACGACGTATAAGAAGAGGGATTAGTTAGGCGGCCTAACGAAAGGCGTTCTAGGGGAGAGGCGACCGAGCGTGTTGGGTGTGCATGCTGGCACCGGCACGGCCTTGCCTGGTTAGACGGGACGGCAATATCATTGTTTACATGGATGCCACGGTCAAGTTCTCTAGAAAATTACTTTAGTGGAGGCATGCCACAGAAGGCTACTTTCACGATACTAACGTGGTGAAAACTGCCGTGGTGGTTTCCAGGAGATATCTCCAAAATAAGGCGCTTTTTTAAATCCCTTACCTAAGTGGTAAGTTGCAAATGCGTGATTTTATGCAGATGACGATTTTGATGAATTTTTGTAATTCAAATAAAAAGCAAAACCTACTGTCAGAGGAAAAACATTTTTACAACTAGGGTCTGCGATAAGCATACTTTGCGGTGTCGGCTGTTCACGAATTTTAAAACACTTGACACTCGGAAAATTAGTTTCGAGTAACTTTATGTGCACCAAACGAAAACAATCAATGCCAATGCTTACAAAGCACTTAGGTTACTCTGTAATATTTTTTCAGTATTCACACCACGTGCATCAGAGTTGCCGAATGGCAAATGCTCATATGTGGGTAACCCGTAGTGGTTTTGCGTGGGCCTTATGCGAATATATGGGCGTGTATTGCCTTCGTGCATGTGCTTTTATTCGTGACAGTTAGTATTCGACAGAACTTACAACCGACGTAAAATCTTAACCAAACTAGCTGCCTTCGACCGATACTACTGCATCTGCCGTATACGCATATCAGCAGCTTCCTGGCATATGTAAATAGATGGTCATGGTCGAAATATCTCAACATTACATAAAGTATTTTATTAATAGCGCAATAACGTATGTAAATAGTCCGTAATTCAACGCCCAATAAACACAGTAGCATAAAGTTCCCGACAAATCTAGTGATACATGCAATTCTTCTAGGACAGTGCGCCACGCACCTGCCCCTCATCGCATGTAAATATGCATCTGGCTTACATCCTTATGTTCAACTTATTGTTCTCGGATAAAGCCATTGCAGTCCTGCCAAACAGAAGTAATTAAGATTGATAGGATTAGTTGAAATAAATTGCGGTGATGTAAAATACCCCGATGAGTTAGGTGTATGATACAGGTAAAAAAGATAAACTTTACCGAGCCGAAAACACACCCTAGATCTTAATAGTATCACCTTAAACATTGTTAGCTCACAAAAAATGTGTATTGAACTGTAGATAAATAGCCGAGTTCTACGTTCATTTGCTTCATATAACGGCCGTCAGCAAGCTATTTCAGCTACCGACTTTATTGAAATTTGAAATACATTTCTGCGCGGGGACGCAATGTTAAGCCCGGTTGAATTCTAACTAGTAGGTAGTTAAACCCTCCTGTTCGTTTGCATGTTCACAACACGATGCACGTAGGTCAGCCCTCACAAAGCATAAGACATTGCTGCTGTTGGCATGTTGGAAGCACTTCGGAAAGCAGTGTTAAATATCATGGGCATTTTTCCACAAATGCTACCGATTTAAGCTTAAGTCAGAAGAGCGGATTTAATCTGCTGTTACCAGAAATTAAAAAGGCTAAGCGTGCATATTGCTGGTAACGCCTATGATGTGGCGTTATGGCAGTTTTTATAACGGCTACTGATTTAAGCCAAATTCCGAAGAGCAGACATAATCCAGAATTCCAGAATAGGCTAAGCGTTTATGTTGCTGGTAACGCCTTCGATGGAGAAATATAGCTCTGGCTACAGTGTAAGATACGGATAAGCACATTACTAGGTGGGGTGGTTTTGTCTCTACTAAATTTCGTAAATATCGGCTGGCGTAGGGAAAGAGCCAATACCTGTTTGACTCTGGTCATTAAGAACGGACAGAGCACGATATCAGATCAAGGAATCAGGTGTCGCTGTACGAGTTATCTAGAGTGCTTACAAATAACGAGAAGAAACTCCAAATTCACAATGTGCTGATGGCAGCATCACGTGTCATCATATTCCAACCGCTAAAATTGATGAATTGCAGAAGAAAGTACTTGCAACACGCCAACAGTCGTGCGTTTCAAACGAAAGATTGTCCTCTAGTATGACACGAGGCGGTCCCACGATGGTGAGTTAGTGCACACCCAGTCAGCAAAGCTGCAGTCTTAATTTAAGTCACCCTTTAAATCATTTTTTCACAACTGCCAGCGATTTAAGCCAAATTCAGAAGAGCGGACTTAATCTAATGTTACAAAAATTCTAAATTATCTAAGTGTTCATGTTGATGGTAGCGACATTGATATGAAACTATAGCAATATCTATGTTGCATATTTCGAACAAGGACGTTATTAAATGAGGAGATTGGTCCCATACTAAATTTCGATGAAAAATCTGGGATGGTGTAGGACAGGAACTGATGCCTGTTGGGAGTCTAGTCATTACGCAAATTAATGAATTATGAGTCGCGGAGCACGTTAGCGGGCGTGATTACAAAAAACCAGACAAACTCCGAATGCATCATATGCTTATGGCTGAATCACGTGTCACCATATTACATGAATTTTAAAATGGCCTATTGTCCCAAACGTATATTAGGCAACTCGTGATTTCAAGTTCTTCGCCTTCAACAGAACTTCAATATCAGGATAGCAGCCCCATAAGTGTTATTAAGGTTGACTTTTCTGAGGTTGTCACAAATGCAAAAAATCCCTTTCACAACCCGCGCCGGTGACAACATCCCAACCTCAACAGTCTCTCTGAGCCTGTCAGTGCCAAACAATGTGCCTCATGTTTTGATTATGTCTAAGAAAAAGATGGCTTGGCCAGCAATCATTGGGTATTTATCTCGGTAGTAAGTTGATAGCTGGTGTAGCACGCTGACGACCATAAAATTGAGCAGATGTAAGCAAATTGTATTTTGCCATCCGCTGTGACATATCCGCGTCTGCCTTAAAAAGGCGACGGCCCAGACTAAGTGTAGGGTTGCGGAGATGCTACGCAAGTCAACATTGAATGACCTCTCATGAAATGTTGACTGAAATTCTGAAACATGTTTTCGATTAGAAAGGATTACTATGGCGTGGTTGTTATAGTAATTATCTTGCGGCTTAATTCTATAATATTTCGGACTCAGGAAGTTGTCACCTTTTAAACACACTGCGCTTTAATTTTCTGTATAAAACATACTTGCTGAAACATGGCTACTTAAGTAACATGCATTCTTCCAAATGATTTTCGACGGTCTTGCGATTTCATATATATCTTAAAGAAACAATAAACCAAAATATGCTTTCTTTAAGTAAATTGATAGAGAATCACGTCTTCTCTATATATTTTATTCAAGGAAAGAGTATAATTAGGTTTTAAAAAAGTTTTCTAATTCCCGAATACTATTGAGCCAGATCTGTCGTTGCATTAGCGATTAGCGGTTTAACCTTACAAGATGCATGCTTTCCACGTATTGAAAATCATATATTTCTCTGTGTGTTTTGGGCGACACCATATAGAGTTTATAACATTTTACGATGGATCCGAACTAAGTGATGTATTTCACGAGGAGCTCTCACAAAGCGCATTTATGGTCTCTGCATTAGTACTATCAGAAGGAATAGATGACAAGATAAATTTAAGTATAACCACCACAGTGAGAAAGAGGTCTGTAGTACAATTATTAGCGTTTGACGACGAGATACATAAAAGTATTAATTGACCCAAAGTCCTACTGTACTTTTTTTAAAAAAGATGAAGTACGCGGAGAATGGAAATTAACTGTAAATAAGCGCTTATTCCAATGGCGACTGTCTGGGCTACTTCAAGTATATTATCTCTGGAAATAACTAGTGTAGCTGTTACCTCGAGCTCTCATTAAATCAATATTGAGTTCACAATTAAATTTATCTCGATCTGCTACCTGATGTTCGTGAGTAGCTATACCGGTTAAATTATATTTATTTCGAAATTCCAAATGCTATACGGCCTTTGCCGTTTAATCTGGAGAATTATATTGCATGCTTAACATTAACTTATTCACACTCAGTGGCATTACTCGTCGATTCAAATGTTTTCACTTACCTTCCTCAAGATTACAGTCAATGGTCAACAAAGTAAATTATTTGCCTCGCGTCATAGAATGTTAATCTAGATTGGAACCTAATTTGGGGTTGTATGGCTGCGTTTCGTGCAAAATAGTATCGAAATATTTTAACTATGGCCTCATTCAGGCATTTGACCTACCTTCGTTTTGGATATCTTTGATAACCACACTCGGCATAAATGGCTTCAAATATGTCAGATATTTTTTCATGCAAATTCAATATATTATAAAAATGTAATTTTATTTTTTGAAAGAGAGGACAAAACAATTTATGCTCTAAAATTATCGTTTTGCATTGACTACAAAACGCTTCAATTTCACCACTTACTTTGAATTTCAGTTGTCGTTGCACCGGTTTCTAAATAACATGCTTAAGAACCCATGCACTTCGTTGTGTCCAAGTATATAATTTATCACGATTTTTGCCACCTCGCAGCATATATATACATGCATTTATTGGCCAGAATAAAGACAGGTTATACAGATGTGCCCAAAGCGACCGCCTCCTGACACAAACGCAAAGCAAGCATCCAATTTTAAGCTCACTTGAATGTTAACTTTTTAGCTTATTCACTCGATATCTGCGAATTCCTTATGGGACCGACGCCGAACAACCATTTAATAAGGTATTCTTCTTTTACTATATAGGTCAGGTAAAGCTAAAAGTGAATGACCATGTTATTTGCCGAAAGGCTGTAATGTGTTCTGTTTTAGAAATTCTGACTTTGAAAGTCTGTTTGATCTTATGCCTCAAAACCTCTCCTAACGCATTTATCTGCTTTCAGGTTCAAACAACCAGGAGATGTGCTAACTTGTTAAGTGTTACGTGAAATGCGTTTCCAGCTTAGAAATATTGCTTAATATGAGTTGCAATGTTACTAATCGTTCAGGATTGTCCCAAGATATTCGACTTACTTCGGGATAACGGCTTCTGAACGAACTTCATTTTAGCCGCCTTGTAAAACTACAGTTAGTTGCAAATGACTAATTACGTTATATGGAATTTTGGCAGTAGTAATGAAGTCTCTTAAAAGCGCAAATATATTTCATGGTAATCGTGCAGACAATATTCGTTTGAACTCATTCGGTGGAATATTATTCATAAACTTCATAAAATTTCGTACTTCAACTACAATTAGATTTCTCAAGGGCACTGCCTATTGCCCTTCAAAAATATACTTACTTAACATAGGGTATAATGCGGTTGGAAAAAGTTTTGTTGTGATAAATTTGAAAACTGTGAAATGTTTGTTCAGTAAACGTTGTGCCTCTGCATTAACTTATGTTTCTTGAAGAGTTTTCAATCCAGCTTAATACAACTGTTACATTATATGAACCGTATACGCTCTTCTTTAATGCTTTATAGAAATGTGTGATTTTCCGTACACTGAAAATATGTAACTTGCAGTTTCTAAACCCTGAATGAAATTGGAACGACAAGGCGGGTTTAAAATTATTCGGAATTTCGGAAACACTTATAAAATCAAATTATAACTCTTCTTTAAGCAAAAAAGTAATTAAAACGTTATTTTCTACTAATGAGTAAAAAACGAATATTTTTTGCATGTTTTCTGTGAAAGTGCAGCCGCAAAATTAAGCAAGGTTGGTAAAGTCATCACAGCTCTTCAAATGGTGCTAAGACAGATGTCTTTAAAAGCAAAATAACTGCTGCGCTGCCTGTGTGCATGCGAGGGGTTTTTTACCGCATTTAATACCGTCTTCTTCTGTCGAAAGTACACTATCACTTCATATGACCCGAAAATGCTTGCTAAACACGAGTTTGAAAAAAGGTCGTTGTTGACCGCCGCCGGATGTAGAAGAACACTTTCCGAAACTTCTACAAGATCAACAGGCATCACTTGAATAGACCCATTTGCCCAACAACACAACTTATGCAATTCCGGATAAAACATAGTGCGTGCTGTTTGGCACAATTAATGTCCTTTCCAGAGACAGTAACGTTGCTGGTGGAAATCAGTTTCTTCGGGCTGTTGAACATGTGAAGGAAGGATGGAATGCAGCCTTGTCCAATAAATAACATTGCCTACAATGTGCCCAAAAACCCCACCTAGTGACCGAATTTGAGATGTACAGAAGATGTGCTAACTCAGGAAATATCAAACAAAATTTCGAAATGCGTTCTCGTTTCGAAAAGATAAATTAAGTAGTGTTGATAAACTCATCATGATGCCGCACAAATCTATAACGATCCAGTTACCACAGGGTGTCGGCTTTCGAAAAAACTTATTTTCGGCCGCACGGAAAATCTATACTCTGCAAAACGTGACTGCTTATTAGGTATGCAAGTTTCTCATTGATTTCCGATGCCCTTGAAAATTCGATTATATTTCATGGAAGGCATGCATTGAAATATTCATTTTTTACTAATTCGGTAGAAAATGACGTCTTTTTCCAATTTCATAATTAAAAGCCTATAATTTTGTTTTAACAAACTTTTCTAATTCCCCAATAATTTTAAACCGAACTGCTGTTACACTTGCATTCAGGGTTTCAAAACTACAAGTTGTAAATTTTTCGTTTACGGAAAACCATGCCTTTCTCTACGGTGTTAAGAGGACACCATATGAGGTTCATAAAATTAAGCAGTGGATTTGAGTAATATTGTTAACTTTACAAGCCACATTCGTAAATGTAAATACATGACGTTTCATGAACGGCCATTTAACGGCATTAAAAATCTCGCAATTGGAACCTTTTTTAAAACCAAATTATACTCTTCTTTTGAGTATGAAATTGGAAGTAAACGTGAGTTTCATCCTGAAAAAGTAAAAAAAATAAATATATTTATGCATCTTTTCCATGAAATATAATTGGATTTTCAAGGGCATCGAAAATCAACGACAAAATTGCATACTACATAAGTAATCATTTTTGCAAAACTAAAGATCTTGCTTGCAGCCAAAAATAAGTTCTTTCAAAAGCCGACACCCGGAGGTAACTGGATCATTATAGCTTTATGCTGCATTCTGATTAGTTGTACAACACTACTTATTTCATCTTTTCGAAACGAGGACGCATTTCAAAATTTTGTTTGATATTTCGTGAGTTAGCACATCTACTGTACATTTCAAATTCGGTCACTAGATGGGGTTTTTGGACACATTGTAGGCAATGTTATTTATGGGACAAGGCTGCATTCCTTGTAAAGCATGCACTTCATAGTGACGTCGTTTGCGTAGAATCATCCTTTAAACTCCCATCTCCTGGTATTTCGACACGTCAAATTGACGTTAACATATAGCTAGTCCCCATAACAACTATAGCGGTTCCCTAAGAAAACATTAATTAACTCAAATGTTTTTTTAACTCGAACGCCGTTTAGAAAGACTGTTTGGTCAAATGTGTCCCAATTGTTCGATATGTGTTTCTGCAACCGACTTTGTGTCCAATCATCTAACAACCAATTTATGCTCTTCCACTTGGGTCTGTGTCTGTCGGCCGTTTTCCGCAACTTAGTTACGCGTGCCTTAAATGCAATGACGTCGGTATATCATTGCTTCCCTTATGGATGAGAGAGAAAGAAATACTTTTTAGTTGTGGGGTTGCATTCAAACATTTGTCGATAAATGCGACCGCCACCCACAGGGAGTAAGCATTAGGTCGAAACACACACATCACTGGAAAATCCCTGGGAGAGATATCTAATGTGTTTTTGAACAAACATTTTACGGTCCAAACGAATCTCCTCATTAGGAAGTTTTGAAATTAAATTATACTCTTTCTTCAAGTAAAACATCTAAAAAGACGTAATTTTATACCTAAGGGTTAAATGCATAAATACTTTGCGGATCTTGCCCATTAAATACATTTAAATTTATAAAGACATCGAAAATCACTGAAAGCATTTCATGTTAAATAGGTATTCATTATAACAGGGTGTATTTTTTGCGGAAGGCTAAAAGACGAGCGTTCAAATGCTGACATTTTTGATCAACTGAATCCTTTACGGATTATACTGCATGGTTATTAGTTTTTCGACACCACTTAAGTAATCTGTTCGAGTCAAAAACGCATTTCCAAATTTTAGCCAACATTTTATGGGGCAGCCTTTTGACCGTGTCATATTTAGATTTATGCTGAAGAGAGATTTGTGGGTGGGGAAACAGACAGCACGAATGGCAGGTGGGATTCAGAAAAAGACAGAAATTAGATATATTAATTCCAAAAGTCTTATTACAATTCAACATATTGCGGAGAATGTGAAGAAAATG
Source organism: Spirometra erinaceieuropaei (assembly GCA_902702965.1). Taxonomy (NCBI): domain Eukaryota; kingdom Metazoa; phylum Platyhelminthes; class Cestoda; order Diphyllobothriidea; family Diphyllobothriidae; genus Spirometra; species Spirometra erinaceieuropaei. Next base: position 174,671 of record CACRXP010000786.1, read on the forward strand.
ATATAATGATATGATAAAAAGAAAACTCAAAATTATTGAATTTCTAAAAAAATCCGACCGCGAGTTTAATTTGATTCAGGAAGTCATGGAAAGGTCAATCGGTTGCAACGGCTTGTAGACACAGGTTATTTTGGTGTACCTGTTGGATCTTCCCTCTACGCCTGGGCCTTCACACAACTGTTACCGAATAAGTTGTGAAATATTTCCAAATCAATAACACAATTCTAAGCCTTGACTAACACCTCATGGATTTGCCGCTGGCCGTAGATATCGCTTGCATAGTAGTGAGGACAGTAACGTTTACATCGCAAGACATTTAGGCGGTCAGAAGGTAATTAACGACGAGGGTGCTTGGATAAAATGTTTAATCTACGGTTGTCTAACCTCTATACTTGTCTAACGTCTAATAGAAGTGCCGTAAGAAATTATAAATAAGCTGCTTTTTCGCACGTCGGAGATCCAATACTCTCACCAATGCGTAGTGTTTCAGATCATCTAACAAGAGAGTACTTGATCGCCACATAGTCGGATCTCTAATGCCCACCTACGTACGTTAATCCAGAGAAGCATCAATCACATCTCGAAGTTTTTACGATCCGTTTTATGTTCCAACAGCATGTGCCAAGAGTTTAGTGTGGGTGTATGTCGGATCAGTGATGTAGAGAAGTTAGTGGGTCTATTATGACGTCAGAAATTGATAGTGATCTCCACTAGCGTGGTCTCCTAGATTTGGTGAGAGCGCGACAGAAGGGAAGTATTTTGGAACGGAAATCAGCGTAAGGTGGCTCGAGCGTTTGCCAAGAATATAACAATTACAGAACATCCCCATTGCAGCCGTAGTTCTTGAAATACAATTTTCTTATGGCATCGCAAAAGAAAGAGATGTGTTTACCTGCGGAGGTTTGTTGTATGTTCGATCTTCTAAACAATTCTTACGTCTGCCAATCTCCAGAAGCTAGAATAATTAAGCAAAGAGCTATTATCATACTAAATTCGTAGTCCCTAGATGTGGTTTACGAAAACGACACTGTAAAAAATGACAACCTCATGCAGTGCTAAATTGTTCTCTAGACTTCGGCGCTTCTCCATATTAATATATATCACATAGAAAACTTGCTTAAAAATTATTCATTTTTTTACTAAACCTCGTATATATGCAATGACTAACGTCGGTTGCATAGTTTGCAATACGCCCCAGATACAATGCTTATTTTGAACACCTTAATTGTCTCCTCTTAACACTCCAGAGAAAAGCATAGATTTTTGTTCAGGGTAAACGCCTACTCTTCTTTTGATATACCATTCGGGAATCGCATTTTCGCCACTATTGTTGTGAAATATAAAGCTTGAAGATTTATAACTGTGAATGCAAGTGTAACCGTAGATCGGGCTCAAAATTATCCGGGAATCGCAAACGCTTTTTAACCATATTATAACATTTTTCACGAAAATGAAAAAGAAGGCGTTATTGTCTCCAGAAAAATCAAAAGAAATATTTCTACGTAAATTTCGAATTTATAGAAGCGTTGGAAATCAGGGAAGAATTCAGGCTACTTAGATTACCATATCTGTAACGCGTAGTGTGACCGGCAGCCGCAAGATGTTCACTTAAAAGTCGGCATCCTAAATCAGCGCGATTTTTATGGGATAATGATGGACAACTTTTAATGATAGAACCCTATCTTAGAAATATTTTCGAGTGAAATACGTATTTCAGAATTTTGCTTAACATTTTATGAGTTGACACATCTACTGTAAGCTGTTGGCAGAATGTCATTACTGTTATAATGCTGATTCTTTACGGACATTAGAATTAATAACTTATTTAAAGATCATTGTCAACAATTACTACATTGGCACCATTTTCATATAATCAACCCGGATGAAAGCTAGTCGAAAAGAGGTTTAGCGGCTGCGCCTCTTTTAACTAAAGTGACTTAACCTATCCTGGCATGCTATTTGACAATAGCTCTCGTCCAATTTTATTTGTCTTCCTAATTCCACGTAAAGCAGAACAAGACAAAAGTGAAATAACACTTTATTTTTAGAAATACAAAAATTTGCTTTACTTTAAAGACTTTAATTTTTAATGATGTTTTTTATCAAGACGCCTAATAAAACTCCAATCAACTTCCATGGTTCCTCGGGAGGAACCTACGTGAGAGTGACGGCATTGAGTTTGCACCCGGATATCGACTGACTGATCACGACTTAGGTCAGTATAGGTCAGTATATTTTAAGAGTAATAGGCAATGCCTTTGAAAACCCTATTGTAAACGGTACATGCAATATCTCACTATAAATAAACATGGTACTGAAATTTTGTCAGTAATATACACATTTAACAGAATATTTTGCGAAAAAATGTAGAACCAAAACTTGTGAACATTCAGTTGTAGATGATTTCAGTAAAATGTTATGACAGTCATCCGCATTAGCGGTATGAGTATGCAAGGCGTTGGTTTAGCACCACAGAGCTGTTCTGTTCAGACAAGCGATAGTGTCCAAGCAAATATGCATCGAGTCTTTGCTTGAACGTCTCCGTGGTATCCGCCATTATTACGTCCTCGGGAAGCCCGTTCCAGGCACCGACGACTCGCTGTGAAAAACAGTATTTGTGAACGTCCAGGCGGCATTGGGATTCTCTAATTTTTAGAGAGTTCCCACGCAGGTTTGTTTTTGTGGCCAGGGTGAAGAAATCGTCGGGGTTTAGGGCACATTCCCGGTTCCTCAATATCCGATAGGCCTGTATGAGATCTCCTCGAACCTGCCTGTACTCAAGAGAAAAGAGTTTAAATTCACTAAGTCGGCAGTTGTAAGGTAAAGTCCTGAGGCCTTTCACAACTTTTGTCGCTCTCCTCTGAACTCCTTCTAGTAACTTATTGTCTTTTTTTAGCCACGGGCGCCACGCTTGGATTCCATATTCCAGATGCGAGCGAATGAACGCTCCGTATAATTTTCCAAATAACTCTTTGTCTATGTCCAGGAAAGATCGTTTAATGGCAAAGAGAACACTAGTTGCTCTTTTGGACGCCCTAACACACTGAGATGAAGGCTTAAGGGTCGACAGAATGTTAACCCCAAGATCTTTTTGTTCTGTTACATTTGAAAGGCACCTTCCACCAAGTTGGTAATGGTGATCCTCTCCGTCAGATCTTCCAGTCGTTTTGAGTCGCAGAGCGACGCACTTCTCTAGGTTAAACTTTAGCAGCCATTTGTCAGACCATTCGCATAGGCGATTCAGTCCTTCTTGCAGGGCCCGTTCATCATGTTCGCCGTTGATCGCTCGCCATAACTTGATGTCATCAGCAAAAATGACTCCATTGCAGTCCAGTCCATTCATACAGTCGTTGACATAAATTAAAAATAGTACTGGTCCGAGTACGGAGCCCTGCGGAACTCCACTCACAACTGGCACTGGTGTTGACTTCGCACTACCAATACAAACAGATTGTGATCGACCAGTCAGAAAGTCCTTTACCCAGTTTAATAGGTTTCCCCTTATCCCTGACTCGCGGACCTTGTAAAGTAACCGGTGGTGTGGAACACTATCAAAGGCTTTCTTGAAATCTATGTAAACGATATCGACCTTTGTTCCTGCGTCTAACGAGCGAGACCAATGTTCTGTTGAATGAAGCATATTAGTTAGGCAGGAGTGATTTCGTCGAAAGCCATGCTGAGAACTAGCAAAGAAATTATTTTCTTCAAGGAACTTCATTATGGATTTTTTGACTATTCTCTCCATGACTTTGCAACAAATGCACGTTAGGCTCACCGGCCGATAATTGTTTGTACTTGTTCTGGATCCGCCCTTGTGAATGGGGTATATGTTCGCCACTTTCCAATCAGAGGGGAGAATGCCTCGGTCAAAGGAGGACCTAAAGATGTGCCAAAGCGGTTTGGCGAGTTCGCAAGACAACTCCTTCAGCACTTTTGCCGGAATTTGGTCTGGGCCCGGAGACTTGCCCTCCTTAAGCGCTAGAAGTTCCTTCCTCACATCTTCTTCCGTGAAGTCGATGTTTTCTATTACTTCGTCGGTTGTCCCAGCAGGAGATCCAGCCTCGTCAAAGTCCGTTTCATTGGTGAAAACCGATACGAAAAACCGGCTTAGATTTTCTGCCTTAGCGTCATTTTCGATGATATCCTCATTGTTTTCTCCTTTCAACACTGCAACCGTCTCCTTGTTCTTTAACCTACTGTTTATGTAACTGAAGAGCACTTTTGGCTTATCGACGGCCCGTTCCATAACTCGCATTTCATACTCCTTCCGCGACCTGCGGATAGCCCCCCTTACCTCGTTTCGCTTTCGACGAAATTGCTCGTAATGGGATGGTTGTTTTGTTGTTGCATACCTACGCCATAGTTTGTTTTTCCGGTTTACTTCTTTCTTAATATCCCGTGTTATCCAGGCAGGACGATTATTCTTTTTGACTCTCTTTGTCGGACAATTTCGATGCATGATGACTGTTACAACTCCTTTCAGAGCGTTCCAATCAACGTCTGGATGTCCGGAAAGAAAGTCATCCCAGTCCACTGCCGATAATTCCCTTCTCATGGCGGCAAAATCTCCTCGCCAGAAATTCAGTCTAGGCTCAGTCGTATTCGCTTGTTGGCTGCATAGGCGGTATTCCCAAAACAGCATGACATGGTCACTCTTACCGAGCGGTGTTATGGACCTAAGTTCGCCAGGGCTAATCGGGTCTTTTGTAAGGAATAGGTCCAGACAATTTGCTCTTTGGTCCGCTCTGATCCTGGTTGGGAACGTGACGTTTTGAACCAGAAAGAGATTAGCCGTTAGTTTCAAGAGCCTGGAATCAAACGAATTTCGCGAGCCATTTACTAATAAATTGTTCCAGTCGACCATGGGTGCGTTGAAATCTCCGGTTATCAGTACCTCTTGGTTTTGTGACACCTCTTTAATTAGCCCAAACATCGCCTCGTCAACCTCATCAGTTTGATTGGGTGGCCGGTATACGGTCAGGAAATTCAAATTAGGTGCGCCACGCATCCTCAGTTTTAACCACATTGCTTCACAGTCGCCGGAGCAATCGGTTTTGTGTTCCGACGCGATGATTGCTCTCTTGACGTAGACCGCAATTCCTCCTCCTTTTCTGTGCAGTCTGTCCCGGCGAAAAAGTTGGTATCCCTCAAGTGTTATTTCGGCATCCAAGACTTCGGGCTGGAACCAAGTCTCTGTGATAGAAATGACATCCGGCTGCGTATCTGTTATCCATACTTTCAGCTCATCTAGCTTATGAAACAAACTCTGAGCATTTGCATAAAGAAAACGGAGCTTAGACCGGGCAGATTCCCGAACGATTCTTGGGCCGAAGTTGCTGGATACTTCGCGCGAGTTTTCTGGTCTATCGTCCTCTTCCGAGTCTACTGCTGTTTGATTGGAATGGATGTTAGTGTGTTGTCCGTCGTTTTCTCTGATCGGTTTGTCAGATAGGGACGTTCTTTCCTTATTATCTGGTTGTTCATTATGCTCAGTGTTATTGGTTGTTTCCAGAGGAATGAGCTCCGAACATTTACGATTTTGCCATTCATTATTCTTAGGTTTTTCTCGCCGGCATTGTATCTTCTGAGGAGTTCGGCCTTGAGTTCCCTCCATTTTTCTCGTTCGGCCGGTGAGAAATCCCGTTGAAAAAAAATTGTTGGGTGGGCATTTCGCAGTGCTGGTTTCCTATTCAACAGTAATGGTGCTTGTTCCTCTCTTTCGAGAATAATTTTTAATGGTCTGTGATGGCCCGACTCGCCCTCCAAATCCTTAATGGGTCCTATCCTGAAAGCTTTCAATACGGTGATGTTCTCGTTCTCTTGTAATAGGGACTTGAGGTATTGCTGGAATAATTCTATATCGTGGCTTATTCTGTTCTTTGGGACGTCTGAAGAAGACTCAGGCATACCCTTTACGATGATGCATTTATTGCGATCAATAGGGCGCTGTCGTTTATTTTTATACGCACAGTTGGCATCCCGAAAGTTTTTGTTGTCATCAATGTCCCCTTCAGCGACAGTTGTCATGGTATAGCTACCGCAGGGTTCCTCGTTTATCGAGGCTTCCTGGTCATGAGGTACCTCTTGCGTCAGTGAGGCATCTTCTTGTCTGCTGTGGGGACTCTGCTCTCCCCTGCTGGCGCTCTGACATACTTGGTCCTTTTGGGATGCTTTGAGACGTCTCCTGGTTTTTTGAGATGCCCTTCGGTTATTTTGCGCTCGCACATGAGATATGGTCTCGGTTGCAATGGAGTCCGTAGACGGGCTGTCTTTTTTTTCAGGGGCTAATACAGTTATTGAAGTCGTATTGGCCGTTTTTTCGGTCATCGTCTGAACTTCCCACATCGCCATCTTTCTCCTTTCGGGTGAATAGTGAGGCAGTTTCATCAGCTTCTCCATCTCAAATCTCAAGTACCTTATATCCTTCTCCATCTCCAAGATTTTCTGAAGAAGTCTAAAACATGACGTGCACTTTTCGTCCCCGCATTTAACATCCAATAAAGTTATTAGACTCCTTGCGCGTTTCGCGGGAGGTGATTTGACAGTCGAAGACTTATCGCAATAGTCATTTTCACAACGTCTTTCTGTTATTTCATTATTTTTGTCAAGGCGTCTGCTGTGCGTCAATGGCGTAGTGGTAGCGACAATGTCAGCCTCACTATTGTGCCCGGGTTCGAATCCGTCCCGAGGCGGTTTTTTTGCCCAATATCTGGAGGACCCTGAATCGACTGCCATTATTAAGCCAATAAACTTAAAACGTTTTTAACGGTATGAAAACGATTTAAAGTGAGACCAACGGTATGAAGTAAGTAGAAAACGACTCAGCCGTTGTTGTATTTCGGGAATATGGCGGTGCGACTGTCAGATGTGGTCGGAAGGTGACAGGTTTTCCGGACGAAACTCCCTTTGAAATTCTGTGTGGATCCAGATATTGCTATGAAGAATCGACTTGTCAATTCCGAGAGGCCGTCAGGGTGTCCAGGACTCAAGAGACTCGGAAAAGTTAAATCCCTCGGAGAGCGACAATTTCAAACCGAATTCAAAAGACGCGGCGCAAACCCATCTCACATGTCGCTACTGCCATCTTTTTGGCGTAGAAAATAATAGTTGTTCTCAACCGTGACTGTCACCCGTAAGATTCGAAAAGCAAGATAACGACAAGCATATTATACTGGCCGTTAAAGGAGCAGTTGGTGGATATTTGGGCTTCCTCCATTTGCATTCATGTGCATCCACCGCCTCGATTTACGATCTCAACGACGTCAAGCTCGACTATATGCCAAATTTACGCGAAGTGGGTCGGCGTCACCTAACTTGAACGCAAAGTTCGCCCTGCTCGTCTATGCTTATGTTACTGCTGTCGCTCGGTTTTCCTGAATGTAGTTGCACATTCTGCAGCTGCGTTTAATTCGATAAATTGTCAACTGTTTTATGGAAAGTCACAGTTCAGCGCTCTCACGAACCACTTGTTGGAAGGTGGCGAGGCGTTTTTCATTTTACGCCACACGGAAGTAGTCGATTGTCGCTTCGACCTCCGCACTGATGTCAACGTATGTGTGTAATTTTATACACAGTTAATCAAATCTCCGTTGAGCCCAAGGTCAGTCGCCAGCCCAAAAATACTAATGCCGAATCTGGTGTCTCAGTGTCTGTCGTTTAATAGCAGGATCAAGTCGCTGCGTTTCTTCCAAGACGAAAACCGATATCCCATTGCATGACTTCACATGCTCAATTAGGGCGCAGGAGACCAGAGGGCATCTAACAATGAGTGTAAGTCTAGGATGGCCTAAATAAAAACCGAAATTGAAGACGTTTCATAAAATGTGTATTGCATAAGCGTCTAACAATGCGATAGTCCTACTGAAAGGCGCTTGACATGTTAAAAGATCACTTCATGATCCACAACAAAAACGTTATTGTGCTCAACGCTAGAAAGATCGAAAAAGTGAGAACGAGGAAAGTTAAAGTTTCCAATGGCACTTCGAGCAAAACACTACTCCCTTCGGCATGCTAGATGTATGCCCAAGTAATACCCTTACAGTTTAACTCTCCTTAATCATGTACCATACGACAGGCATTCAAGGACAATCAAATGGGCATAAGCATTTTCTGAGGTATCGAACGAAGCGATGTTGGCACTCGTAGACGCGAATACGTAGAAAGTAAAAAAATGCGCATTTCCGCACATCGCGACAAGGACATATTTTGCAACATTGTTGTAGATTGTACAAAACCCGCCATCTCAGTTGCCATAGACGGCGACGTATTTATGCAAGTACGTAGTCTCACTCGGAAAGCCTGACTAGGAGATCAGATTTTAGAATTTTCAGACACCTTAAACACAAGGCATTCTGTTTGTTCGTCCAACTTCTTTAAGTAAATTCCTATTCCATTGTACAACTTACAACTAAGAAATTTTATGTCATCGGAATATTCATAAATCCGATCGAGAGTTTACGCTTCGTTATATTTGGGCGATTTACTTTGCCAATATCTGTCCTAGGTATCAGTTATGAAATTTGACGTGATTATATTAAAGAGGAGACTAGTTTACGCTTGTGTTTTCTTATAAATAGAGCTTGACGCACGTAAAAATTGATTTCTTCACTAACGTTAACCATCGGAATTAGTTTGCAGACACAGCTTATTTTTAAAGAGCCAAGACTTTTTTAATTTTCAGAGGAGTGATTAGCGGACCTGTACGATTTCATGGCCCTGCGTGCAGTTTGATTAAATGGACCGAATTCGGTCTGCATTTCATCGAGAGAAGCAGGCGTTGGGCGCCCAGACAACGGCCAAATGAGCAGCAACCCGAAGTCTGGAGGGCCATTCCTTACGTTAAAGGGGTCTCTGAAGCGGTCTCGCGACTGTTACAACCCACCAGAGTAGGCATAGCCCATCGACCACAAGCAACAATTCGACGTCGCCTGATGCAACCTAAAGACCCATTGCCACCCGCTGAAACCTCAGCAGTCATCTACAAAATAAATTGCAATGAGGGCGACTGCAACTATGTGGGCGAAACTGGACGGAAATTGCAAACTCGCCTACAAGAACACAAATCGGCCACTCGGAGGTTAGACCCTAACTCTCAACTAGCAACACACGTTGGGGAAACGGGGCATACTTTTGACCTCCAGAGGGCTACCATCTTAGGCCGAGGCAACACAAAAACAGAACGGCTAACTCTCGAGGCGTGGTTCTCCGATGCCCACTCTATCAACAGGCATCTGGACCTTCCTGCAGCTTACAAAGTCCTACGTCATCACAACCGTAGAGCTCAGGACCAAACAACCACACCGGACTTAAGAAGACAGCACGGAGATAGCCCGACGCTGAGCTTACTCGGTGAGGAAGAACAAGAACCGCCAGACCGACCGCCCGACTAAAGTCCAATCAGCTCCCCTCGACGGAGTGGTGACTCATAAAGTGCACAGGCAAAAACGCCCGTCAACCATTTCCTGAGAGGCCGACGCAGCGTGAGGAGAGAGAAAAATCGATCAGCATGAGGCCGGCCAACACAGCTTGCCACTTTAAGTTAACTTTCTGACCGATTAGGTGCAGTTTACGCTTTGACAATGAAGAGCCGACCCAGCTCTTTGAAACGTCAGCAGTTAAATAAACCTGTTCCGGAGAGCCAATTTTCTTCTTCTTATAATCTTCCCGGATCTCTAAACTTTTCCAATCTGAATATTTTTAGGGTTGGTAAAGGAGTGACTATCACCAAATTGTCATTTTTAGCTTCGAACATTTGAAAAAGTACACTTGTTTTTCGCCTTGCTTCTTCAGAAGCATGTTTTAAAAATGGGAAACCACAATATCAGCAGTTTCAGCAAAACGCAAGCATTCGCATAGCTATCATACTGGACATTCACAATTGCAGGAGATTCACTTAAATGTAAACAAACTTATTGACGGTAGTTAAAATATAAACAAGAACGCACGCGCGTACGTTTGATGCGGCAAGATATTAATATTGTTTGACAATGTGAAACAAACTGTCATAAAGGTCAAATTTTTCACGATTTCATCGTACAAAAATATAGGTACACATAAACCCGTCAATACAATGCAGTATTAATGCGATCCTTAAGCAGATAACTTATTGAAGAGTGTTTTCTGATTTATTTAAAACATATCAGTTGTTGACTTTCTCTATGGACGCCTATTTTGTCAGAGTGAGTCTATCAATTTTACCCATAAAATATTTTACATGAAAAAAGCAAACTTAGTATATATATCTTGTTTTGAGGGTATTAACTAAGGCGCAATACAACACCTGCTTTATATGCAACCGCTTTTGAAACAGCGCATGTAATATTAGCTATTTGCAAACTGCGGTAACATAAATTGCGCTATTTTAAGGTAAAGTTGGATTGCCTTGTTTAATATTCAAAAAAAGTTAATGCGTGATTTTGAAGTGACTTTCGAGAAAAATTGCACGGTTACATACTTCTGGATGTCTCTCGGTAGAGTGAGAATTTTACGTGGTTATTCTGCAGAAGCTGATGAATTCCAGATCAACTATTCCTACCAACCTTTAACACTGCATATAAAGTTGTATTTCGAGGAATTTACGCCTAGGTCACGCATTATTTTCTTCATCAATCAAACTCAACAGGGTGAAATTTGACTGTTCATACCACAAAATATACGGGGAATCGTGGGAACCCCCCCCCCCGCAGTTGCATCTGGCAGCGGTACAAGATCGATGAAACACAAATGCCTGAGCATTTAGCTAGTGCCTGAGTTGCCAGTGTAGTAAATAAGTTCAAAGTTGGATATTGTATGTGCACTTTATCAAGAAACAATCGCTAAACGAAATTTCTGTTTGTGCTTATATGCTTTCGCAGATATTGTGCGGACAGGTTTTGTGCAGGCTGGGACTAGGGCTTAGCTGATGACCGTCATTTTTGTGTTATAGGGGCTTTTCTCTTTGCCGAAAAAAGGTGTTTCTAAACAATATTACATCATCATTAATATTTCAAGTATGTTTTAATTTTTCCTTGGAACTGTTCTTTAAATGTTTTATATTGTGTGCATATGCTAAGTTGGGTTTGCAGGTGGTAAACAGTAATTCTTACATTTTTTCATCTTTCCTTATTTATAGCATATACTGTACCAACCGGAAGCTCCACCAGTCTTGCCACCTGAATCCTAAATTCAAGTTTTATCTTGGTCTGCATTATTTTACTCGTTGACACATTATTGCAACTTAAGGCATCATTGTCGCTGACCTGGAGAATTATTTTTAATAACATTCGTCTAAATGTCTGTAAAATTATTTTGGTTGTAATTTGCAACAGATAATATTGTTGTGATAGCTTTTGTCGAGAAGGTTCTTCTCGATATCCTCTACAAGAAGCTAAATACATATATCGAAATCGGCTTATCCCTTGTGATTCGAATTCATTTTGGTATTTTGTCGATTTTATTTCGATAAACGCATTACCAGTTTCGGTAGAAATCAATGTATGTCGTTTATGTGACCAATCTGCTGAATAATTGCTATCGAAAAACAAAGCCCATTGGAAAATAAACATGCGGAATATAAATAAGGATATTCATAAAGTTGTGTTCGTAAAAAATATGATTGTTAATCCTTTTTCAGGCCAATACAATTGCATAGATGAATGAATATGTACAAGATTTGCAGTGTTTATGTTTTGATTTTCCTTGAAACTGTTCTTCATCAATGTAGATATTTGGCCCATGCGTTTGTGTCTGTTTGCGTGTGATTAGCAATCATTCGTAAGTGTAGGTTATATGTTTAACTGTATTCGCTTGTTTAACAGTGAAAAGCTCTCCGGTGCATTTGTGTAATTGATTATGTTCAGGTTTCTGAGCAGCAAATGCTGTAATACGCGGACTGCATTTAATAGGTTGATTGGAATTCACACGGAGAAAAGTGAGAAGAAAATTAATTCCACACATGATGTAGTCGTGGCAATTCATACGCGTAAGCATCCACCCACTACGACACAGACCAGCGCTTCAGTCGACAACAAGTATGA
>CACRXP010000786.1:191688-210001 GCA_902702965.1 Spirometra erinaceieuropaei
GGAGGAGGAGGAGGAGGAAATTACGAGGTATAAGTAATGGAGCAGTTTGGCTGCATAACGCAAGGCGTTCGATGTGAGGGTCGACAGAGCTTGTTCAGTGTGGGTATGCTCGCACCAGCCTTAAGTGTGGTTGACCAACTGATGTGGCGTAGATTAGTCAGACGTGATGGTAGCGTCTCCTGGAATCTCACGTCATAAAAATAACTGCTGCAAAAGTATACGTGTGAGATTGGGCAAGACAGAAACACATTGCCTACTTCCGATTTCATTAGAGAAATACCCACGTGGACGCATACCACAGAATCTGGAAGCTGTAGAAATATCGCACCAAAACCTGTAAATTAAAACGCTTTTTAAGATCATTTATCTAGGTATTAAGTTTTCAAATGCCATTTTATGCAGGTGGCGATTTTTTTATATGTTTGCTTCACGCGCACACCAAAACTGGCCACCTAAATGAATGAGTGTTTGCTTCTGACCATTGCGACGTACTTTTGTACTAATCGGCCGACATGAAAAATGTTCTACGGAGGTAATTTGCTGCCGGCCATTCACGTACGGTGTCGCCTTCCTTTGTAAAGTTGTCTGCCGCATGCAACAGCTTCGGCCACTAACACTATTTGTATACATTTGAATCAGATTCATCATTTCTGTTTCCAATTAGGCTTCTTTCGATGACGATAAGTGCATCAAATGTTGGCCATATAAATGACAAAATATTGCTTATATTCACAACGCAGGGGCTGTTCTTGTTCTACACAATGCATTTGCAACAGCCAAATATTGCTTAGATTCGCAATAACATGCCTGCTCTCGTCGCCATTTTCAGATATTTTTTACAACTGCCACGGTCCTAAGCTATGTTCAGAAGAGCGGACTGAATCTACTGTTACCAGAATTCTAAAAACGTCTAAGCGCGCATGTTGCTGGTAGAGACTTTGAACCGGAAATATAGCAATATATACATTGCTAATTTCGGATTAGGACATAATGATTTCAGGAGGTTGTGCATCAACTAAATTCCGATAAAAATATCGGCTGGTGTCGGACAGGAACTACTGCCTGTTAGGAGTCTTGTCATCATGCAGATTAAGGAATGAGAATTAGCTGGACGCTTTAGCGAGTGTGCCTGCAAAAAACCAGGCGGAACTCCCAAGGCATCATGTGCTTATGGCTGCACCACGTGTCACAATATTCCAACAGCTGTACTTGATATATTGCAAGATTAGTTATTTTCAACGCGTCGCCAGGCATGGTGAATTTGACAATCAACAGTCATTTGATCACGGAAATCACCGTTGGTGGAAAATGAGACGTCTGGGCGCTCGGCACATTTATGAGAGTTGACAAGCAATCAGTCGATTGCGTCCTTTGATGTCCACACAGATGTTTAAAAAGCCGAAATCGGTGAATCCCTGTAGTCGCCCATACTGCGGAATTACAGGTGATTAAATTCTCCCCTTGTCAGTTAGAAAGCCAAACGACATTTTTAACTTTAGTCACAATCTTTCCACATTTACCTGAATGTCTACGTTGTTTTCAGATTTTAAACGCTTTCGATGGGGCAGTTTCTATTCAGCTTCCTCCTCATACTGGGATTTGTCCACAATGGTATGTTCCTAAAAATGACGTAGAGCTCTTTGCTGTAGAATGTGTTTCTCGTATCTTAAATGGGCGAACAGCATTTTTAAAACCTGGGTTCCGCTGAAAACGATAAAGCCCTTTTTCCCAGGGTCGACGGTTGCGACAGAATTTAAAAATGCTACAGCTGGTAGTGGTGACGCAAGCATCTGTAGTGATAATTCAGCCGCCACAACAGCTACCTTTTCCTGCTTCGGCGAGAAAAAACCTGCCAATACATCCGCTGCTTTGGTCCTATCCCTACCACATTGTTTCGTTATGTACCTTCCGCTTACCATGCTCGCCAAACTGCAATAGTTCTTAAGCACCATTTCGCTCATTCGGTAGAAAATAACGCCTGCTTCCGATTTAAAGCTTGGAGGAATGGTAAAATGCGCTTTTTTATAAACTTTTAATCCCCACATTGTTATGACACGGATCTGCCGCTTCACTTGCACTCTGGGTTCGCAAACTACAAGCCGTACATTTTCTGCGTACGGAAAACCATACATTTGCCTAAGGCATTGAGATGACACTATGTCTTGCTTAAAAAATTTAGCCGTGGATTTGGGCCATATTGTCAACTTTGCAAGGCAGATTGGCAACTGCAGAAACACGACGTTTTCTGGTCGGTCATTATCCGGTATTAAAAACTTTAAAAACTTTTTAAAAACGAAATTATACGCTTTCTTCGAATAATATTTCGGACGTAGGCGTAAGGTGCGATTGAATGGGTAAGATTATGAATACATTTATGATATTTTCTGTGGGATTTTATTGAATTTTTCAGGGAAGTGAATAGTAATGAGAAACATTTATGCCAAATAAGCAGTTATTTTTTACAGAGCACAGATTTTGCATACAGTCAAAACGCCGTTCACTCGAAAGCCGGTATCCTGAGGTAGCTGAATCATGACATTATCAAACACAAAAATCTTTTGCCAAAAGTAGAGCATCTCTACATCTGATGTAAGACAACATGCTGCATGCAATTTTGAAAAGACGAACGCCATTGACCGCGGCGCATGTGAAAGGACAAATTTCGAAATTTCCCCAAAATCAGCAGTCCCCTATTGGAAAGACTAATGCGTGCAAATAGGCAGGATATGAATTTTTAGGTTGCCCTATGAGTGCTATTTGACATTATGGGAACGCTTCTCACAGGACAGCCCTGCTAATGCGGATCGATTTCCTCCGAATTTGGCAGACCATAAAATTCTATGCACGTACTACAGCATTTGCGCTGATCACACGCAGAAATTAAACGAATGATACTGTTCACTACTTCTCTATCAACCCAATGGCGAAGCAGTATAGAGTGAGATGCACGTACATGTAATCGTAGAACCTCATAAAATAAGGCTATGGTGAACTTCATTGAAGACATTACAGCTCAAATGATGTCTGCCTAGTTTCTTAGGAGAGGCATTTGTGCGACGTGAGCTTCCATGTGATAGGACCATCACGCCTGACCGATCAAGTCCATGTCAACCGGACAGCCAGATACAAGTCCGACTCAAAAATGTGCACACGCAACCCGCTCGATTGCCCGTTGCATCTCGCGCCGCCCTGAATTTTGCTGCCAAACTTCTCCAAATACTTACTCGTCACTAATTCCAAACACCATAAAAATATATTTATGCCTGCGTCCATTTCGAAAGCTGGTTTATGCAATCAGGCTGCCGTACCCGAGTGTTAAATTGCCGAGGCAGTCCTGCTAATGGGGAAAGATTCATCTAACTTTTGTGGCTCGAATTCCAATCAAACAACTACATACATGCATTTCAAAAGTGGCCCAGTGTCCCACATGTAAAATAGACAACTTTTGATATCTAGTCCTTCTTCTTTGACAGCAGTTCAATACCAGTTTCGGAGATTTTTAAGTGTTGTTAAAGTTAACTTCTCTAAGGCCGTCACGTATGCAAAAAATCCCTTTAATAACCCTCGCTGTTCTTCACATCCCAACCTCAAAAGCCTCTCATAGCCTGTCAAGGTCAAACAATTTACGTCGTGTTTTGAATATGTCTAAGAAAATGAGGGCTTAGGCGTCAATCAATGAGTATTCATCCCGGCATTAAGTTGATAGCTGGTGTTGCACGCTGACGACCTAAAATGGAGCATTTGGATTACTTCTCTCATCCTGTATATATGATGTTCAAACTTGGCTTCACAACTTAGCAGAATTATCCCGTCTACCTGGGCTGTACTCCTCATCGGGTTTCCCTCAAAGGACGTGCTGTATTCAGACTGGTAATACCAGAGGACTACATCTCGCTGCAAGAGGCAAAATTATGGATAATATCTTAATATCATCGTCGTCGAGGCGTACTGTCTATCATCCGGTCGTCCAAATTTCCTAGTGCAATGATGAATTCTGTAGTCCTCGCACTATGCAAACTAAGCCCATGCCATTCTTTATGTTCTATTATAGTTCCACTATTCAGGCCCAAATGAAAACCTGTTTGAAAACTCCGGTGTGTAACTTTGCAGAGCCTCAATTAAAACTTACCAAGTGGCTAACAGCTCTTTACAAATTTGGCCAGCGTCAGTCCATTAACAGCCCAAAGCGCAATAATCGTGTAAGACAGTTTTTATAGGAGAAGACCACTGAAAGAAAGATTTTCAAAGAATTGGATACGTACTTGGTAAGGCGTGGTTATGCAGCCAAGCCTGATGGGCACAATAATGTTAGAGGGTTATGCGTGAAGTTAGGTTTTAGGGTTAGGGCAACTATTCCTCAACCACTCAAAGCATAACCGCGCATTCGCAACAGCTCTTCCTTTCGTCGCCTGTGGGTTTCCTCGTCCCAGGTGTAAAATGCAATATAACCACCGGTTCTCTATCAAGGCGGCTGACGTTTGATTACTTTGGGTGTAGCTACATAAGCACATCTGACTGCAGACTAATACTATATCTTAAGGCATTTATTTACCTCGGCGGTAGGATTTATATATGGTTGACCAAAAACATCATAAAATCGTCACTAACTACAAACATACTTCCCTTTCAGCGGAAACATGACAAGCTGATTCCAGCACATCTAACTTTGAAAGGAAGGGAGGTTTTGCTTGCGGGATAAACGATTCAGATGAGCAACCTATTGCTGTGACATTACCACGATAGAAGACGAAGTCTGTAAACAGCCCAGAGGGCAGTAAGCCAGTGAAACATATTTAAAGGAAGTGTTTTCAAAGAATTAGAAGCGCATATGGTAAGGCGTGGTTATGCAGTCGCATCTGATGGACACACTTATATAACGGGGGTTAGGGTTAGAGTTAGCGTTTAGGGTAAGAGCAACTATTTATCAATCTTCCAAAGTATAACCCTCATTTTCAATAGCTTTTCCTTTCGTCGTCTCTGGGTTCCCTGACCCCACATTCAAAATCCAATGTCACTACCAGTCCCCTATTACAGGCGTCTGGCGTTTCGTTACCTCAGGTGCGGCTACATAACCACATCTGAACGCAGACTAATCAACTGCTATATTTTCGAGCATTAATTTGCGTCGGTGGTAGGATTTATTAATTTTTGAATAAAAACATCATTAAAGTCGCCATCTGCGTTCAGTGAAACATTGTAAAGTTAGTGTTTAAGGAAACGATTTAAGGATTTTCTGGACACTACCTACAAATATACTTCTGTTTTAGTGGAATTTCAAAGCAGTCTCGAGCTTGATACATATCGTGGTAGGAGCTCTTTACGTAGTGGCATGGAGGAGGTTTCTAAAGACTTCAAAACTGAAGTCAGACTCTGGCAAGGGAAGGTCAGACCTTAATCTGATGTAAAACTGCCTGCTGCATGTAAGCTTGAAAACCCGAACGCCATGCACCGCGCGGCAGGTGATGGAACAATTTCCGAAATTTCTCTAAAATTAGCAGTCCTCTATTCAACAAAATAATTCGTGCAAAGACACAACGTACACATTTTCAGCTTACACACACTCAGTGGTATTTGACATAATAGAAACGGTACCCATGTGACAGCCCTGCTAATGCAGATCGCTGTCAGCGAAATTGGCACTGTGAATTCTAATCAGACTATAAAATACTATGCATGTATAACTGAATTTGCGCTATCACACGCAAAAAAATTAACAAATGTTGATGTTTACTTTTACCCCCCCTAACGAAATTTTATAGAAGTATCGAGTCAGATGCACGTACAGGCTCTTTAATTAATGCTATGGAGGACATCGTTGAAGACATCAAAATTAAAATGCTGCCTGCCTACGTTATTAGGAGAACCATTTGTGAGACGTGAGTTTCCATATGATAGGATCATCACGTCTGGCTGATCAAGGCTATGTCAACCGGACGATCAGATCCAAGCTGAACTCGAACATGTGCACACGCTACACGCTCGGCTGCCGCCTAATTCCCCGAACTCCTCCAACTACGTACTCGTCGTCAATTCCTAATATAATAAAAATATCTTTCTGCCTGCGGCTATTTGGAAAGCTGGTATGTGCAAACGGGAAGCCGCACCCGCGTCAGAATTGCCGCGTCGGCCCTGTTAATGGCGATAGTTTCGTCTTAATTTTGCAGCATAAAATACAATCAAACCAATATATAGTCTCCATGTTTTCCAAAAATGACCTAGTGTCCCACACGTAAATTAGACAAATGTTGATGTGATGTTCTTCGCCTTCACCAGAACTTCAATCCTACCCTACAAAATTCACCTTGCTATTTTGCAGTCACTCCATGTTATTCCAGACTTCTTTAATTACCCGCGCCTTATTACTATTTCCCAGTCTCCGAAGATTGGCTTATTGTTGCTCTGAAAGTTCAGGCTGGCGCAAGAAAGGCCTGTCATGCTTCCCAAAATAGAGCCGTTTCAGATAAAGTCTATTGAGAATAATTCATCAATGTCTCTCCCAGAATACCATCTCTGTTTTTAAATGCTTGACGTAATATTAACACTTAGGCGATTTGAGTTGTATAATCTTATCGCAGGCTATATACAGTGGGTGACGAACTCATGAAATGTCAACCGAATGGGCAGATTCGTAATTCATGGAGCCTGGTCCACGTTAGCCACTTCACCGAAACTACCCTCCGATCAGCTTTGCCCAGACATAGCAATTTTTGTTAAGATCGCAGTCCGTAGCCTGGGACTATGAGCCAACATTGCTGACGTACTTACTTGCTATCAGCAGGCATGTTTTAATTAAATTACCTGCTTGTAAGGACAGGAAAAATTAAAACCAAAAACAACAGACATTGTTTATTTGGAGGTATGTTTCGAAACAGACCACTAAAGCTTAACGACAATGGCAAGCAAGATTGGCAGAAGGAAGC
Source organism: Spirometra erinaceieuropaei (assembly GCA_902702965.1). Taxonomy (NCBI): domain Eukaryota; kingdom Metazoa; phylum Platyhelminthes; class Cestoda; order Diphyllobothriidea; family Diphyllobothriidae; genus Spirometra; species Spirometra erinaceieuropaei. The sequence continues at coordinate 198,609 of CACRXP010000786.1, forward strand.
ACTGTGTCATGGATGTGGCCGAAGCACTGGATGTCGTGGCTTCACTCGTTTCGTTGGAGGGCGAAGTAGAATTTGAAGTGGAATTTGTATCAGCCCCATTACCAATGCCAGGTGATGTCGAAGTGGCAGTACTATTAGAATCAGCCGTCCCATTAGTCGAGTTAGTACCAGATTCTATGGAGGAGAGAATGTTATTTATTCTTATGCCTTGAGAGGAATTTCTAGGATAAAAAAGCCAAAATGCTCTGGAACGTACGGCAGTAGACAACTGACGCGATGAGTAGGACGCCGAACAGAAACCTCATTATCACGTTGTTTTCACTTCTAAAGTGAAAGATGAAATAGCAGGGGTTGTGTATGGCTGATGATGCCACTGCCGCCTAGCAGTACGTGCACGGCGGGTACACTTACTTACCTCAGGGTGGATGACCCGGGTGTATAATAGAGACCATACACGTTGCTCATTATATAACTGTGCCAAATAGGTTTAATTGGATTAGATTCTCTCCCCTGACGAGTGCGTGGATTTCTCAAATGATTGCTTTTTTGTTACGGTCATGTGCACGCCTTGGCTATAACGCCTACCTTATCGAATGCACTTTTTCAAGATTCCCGTTATAGGACGGCTCCTCGTTATTCGGAACGACTAGGTTTGGCAAAGATGCGGGAAGGTGAATTTGGCGAACAATTATATTTGCAATACTGTAGGGATAATCTAACACAAATTTATGAAGATGGTATGATGCAGACCGATTTTCGTCTGGGTGCTGTACGAGCAAACTCTTCAGCCTGCAACGGATCTCCTTCATTTTGGTGAGCAGACGTCTGCTTCAGATAAACTCTATTCAGGCCTACATTACTACTGAGTGACATGATGCGAGAAAATGGATAATTATGCCGTAGCTCGGTTTAGACGTTTGTGGGTGGGAGAGCGTTAAACACAAAATTGCATTCAGCGACATGTATGTGGTGGGGTTTGGAAAGGGAAAATATGTTCGGATGACTGTCGTGGTGTCTGTGGCCCATGATAACTTTGCGACCTGTATTAATTATGTCTGTGCGCATAGGATCAGTTTGCCTACCCTGAGTGCAGCCTCCTCTACCGTAGACAACAGAACCTGCCCGGGTATATTTGGATGACTTGAGAGACCCTTGTAAATCATCTGGAAGACCTCTCTGAAATTAACAAGATGGTATGTGTCTACCGCGCTCTTCATGTGACTCAATCTCAAAAATGCTGAAGTTTATTTAGTTATTCTTAAAGCCAAACACTGATTCTTTTCACTGATGTATTCTGTCTCATAGGAGCAGGTGTTTTAGCATGCAGTCCGTCTGGGGCAGCAGTTTATCTGTGTTATTTCTGAGAATAATTGTAAATTCTACACGGTCGTCAGCAACTGGAGAGACTCTTAAAATAGCTCTCGTAAAGCGTCTCTCTACGGGAGGGGAAATCCGTGAGTTTCAACATTCATGCGGTAGCACGGCTATTGCTGCAGCCAACTGTGCATGAACTGTCCGTATCTGCGATGGTCTCCGATGATGGGGGCGAGCAGGAACCGGAAACGTCAGGCAAGTAAACGTTCGTTCCAACGATCGTGTCCTTTACCTCACGACGGCTTTCCGAGACTCGTCTCTTCGCTTCTTATAAAGCTAATTCGGCGCTAATTTTTATGAAGTGCGAAGGCTAACATCTCGACCTGTCAAATATATAGCGAGATGGTGGCACAAATTAAGTATTGTTACAAATTTACGTGAGTAGTTCTCCATAATGAAGAGCATAGCTCAGAATTAATGTTCACATTCTATTCTGTCAGTCAGGGACAAAAAATAACACACCATCTAATTCCTGCAAGCTATTTACTCCTGCATTTTTACCTGTTTGGTCTCTTCAGCGTTGTAGACATAAGGATTTTTAAATTTCCTTTTCGAAAAAGGGCTTTCATCAGCCAGGTGACTTTTCAGATGTCCGTGCGGTTATCAATGAAAAATGATAAGCAATCTGCTCAACAGTTATATAGTAATAATTTCATAAAACGTTCGGTATAGGATATTACTTTTCGGCTATTATTAATATACATTTGCTAAACTGCGTCTGTTATGCCATGACACATTAAACTTTAATATAATCCACCAAAAATTATGGAAGAGACTTGGAGAATTAGCGATTTTCGGTTTGCCGCGTCCGCTGGAAATGTGCTGCGTCCTACAATTTATACCCTTTTTACGGCATATGTAAGGACAAATCAAATCAATACTAAAACGTTAAATAAACCGTGATTATTCGGAGGTGCGTTTTGAAAGTTTTTTACATAGCAAGTATGAATGGCAGAAGAAAGTACTTATTTGCTACAAAAGGAAAATATGCAAGCATTTTGTGCACAGCTTTCATAAAATGCATTTGCACTTTTCAACATATTGAAAATTAAAAGAAAATTGTAACTTATTTAAACAACCGTTTGCCAGCGGTTTGGTCACTGCAGGCAGCCCGGTAGAGGTACATTTAGAAGCCGACATCGTCCTTTGACCGAAATATTCGGGGAGGTATCCTGCCCGATGATTTTTATTACAGCGCTACGAAAGCAATTCTCCTTTATGCGAAAAAGCATTTCATAAGTTCGGTTGGCATTTTACAAGATTAGTCATTGGATGGTCTCTCTCAGATCCTTGCGGACAGATGATGAGATAATGGTAAAGCAAGTTATTTGCTCAGTGAACGGCGAACAATTAAATTTTGTTCACTGCAAAAACGCACTCCTACAGTAAATTGCCGAAAAATCTTCGTGGACGCGGAGTTTTTAAATCACTGCACAACGGATGACACAATAAATGGAATAGATGCGCTCTTTCTACAACCCTTGCGAAAGTCTGAAATTTTCTCTCGACTGCTGGACATTACTTAAGTAGCTTCGCATTATTTGTAATCGCACAACATAATCCTAAGGCATTTCAATCACGGCAGGATGCCAGCTTTTCTGCTTCCTACCATCTAACTTCTCTCAGAAATGCTGTTTACTTGGTGTGCATTTTCTCATTAGCATTCGACGATGTTACTCACCAAAATTCATCCAATTAAAAACAACTAATACAGTCGTCCTTTTCCTTTTGGTACCAAATAGGAATTCTTGTATTTCTACTGAAATAGATTCAATAGAAAACTACTAAAAGAGTCGACATTTTTTTTTTTGTTTCACAATAGGAATTCTCTAAACTCCACCCATAAAGGACGCATAGCATGGCAAAGACGCAGGAGGAGTACGCGTGTTAAGTGACTCATGATAATTGGTTTTAAATAGAAACCAATATTTCCGCGGCGATTCAGGCATTGGCACAGGTGCCCACTACTATACAGACCAGCATTGTAAGCGTAAAACAACCTTGAGTATATTTGTTTTAATTAAGGAATAGAGGAGGTAGAAGTGTAGGTAGTAGTTTGGCGGCCTTCCGCAAGGCGCCCAGAGGGAGAGGCGAACGAGCCTGTTGGGTGTGTGAATGTTCGCTGCGGCATGGCATTGTCTGGCTAGAAAAGGACCGAAGCGCCACATGCAGGTTCGTGCATTATAGAGTCTCCTTGTTCACGTAAATGCCACATCCAAGTTCTCTAGACAAATAGTTAAGTGGGTGTATGCCACAGAATACCGCTCTCATGATACTAACGCAGTTAAATCTTCCGTGGTGGTTTCCAGGAGGAATCGTCGAAATTGAACGCTTTTTTAACTCCCTTACATAAGTGGCGAGATTTAAATTGCATCATTTTATGCAGATGGCGATTTTGGTGACAATTTTTGTTTAAAAAGAAAGCAAATCTTACTGTCGGGTGAATTAAGTGTTTACAACTAAGGCCTGCGACAAGCATTCTTGTGCAAGAATGGGCCAAAATAAAGAAAGGTTTAGATAATCATTGGATTGTCGGCTGTTCACGTAAATTATCTCTTTCCACACTAGAGTCGTAGAACCTGTTTAAGCGTCCGTAAGTTTTCCAGGCATAATTCAATTTTCATTGCAGTGGCTGATCTCAATATAAACATCGTATTTGCGGTAAGCGCAAGGCGCAAACACAATATGTTCATCGTCTTAATTGATTCATTCAGTTGCCCAAAATAACGGTTTCTGTATGCTGCTGGGGTCATCAACCTAGACTCACTCAAATATGCTAACTCACTGCCTAGTAAAATGAACGTTCACGCCAAAGTCTACTAATATGTCTTGCATCAATTAGAAAACTCTCCCAAATAAGTTATCTTTTAAAGAAATACCTTTCCTTGAAGGATGTCTGTGTGCTTTATATTTTTGCAGGATTAAGCTATAGATAATGTGTCACTTCCGGGCTTTTTGTCTCAGTTGCTACAAAATACTGACATTTTTCTGCTGCAACCTTAGGGACATGCCTTCTTCTTTATATTTTGCTCGTTTTACTTCGATTTTTCCCTTCTCGTCCTTCCTCTCCGGCGTTAATTTCTCATCAATGCGACCGTAGCAATATTAATATTTTTCTGAAGCTGCTAGCGTTTTGCTCGTTCTATCCCTAAATGACGTATTAACAGTAAGTAAACTGCAATAAAAGTAAATCGCCCAACATTTCGTCGTGTGGAGTTTCCAGTATATTGCTCTAACTGAACGGGACGAGTGGGCTCAGAAAGTACATAGATTTCCGATCGAAACTGACAGGACAACGAACACTTACCAACCTGACCTGAATTACCTGTCTTCCCATGAAGTTTTCCATGCCGATCCATAAAACAGCAATAAGTAACAGAAGAAAGAACTGGATAAACTTCATCAGATACCCAAAGCTACTAATTGGCGAATGCTTCACGAGATTATGAATGTATTTGAACTCGTTGAGACACCAAAGTGACGGCAGCATTATGAATTAAGCTTGTTATGGGGAAGAGCTGGCGTTGGCAATTTTGTATTTTCTTCATATGCAAAAACAACTGGCTGGAACCAAATCGGAGAACGCAGTATGATACATATTTTGCTAAGGCAGTTTAGTGTTCTACGAAGCTGCAATGTAGAAAATCATTTATCACGTTACAGGTTTTAAAAGGGAGGATTCTGTCAAGGCAATGCATTTAAAACTTCCCAAAACGGGATGTTAATTTTATTGCTGCTATGCTCGAGCTCTGCATTTATTTCATCACAATAAATCCACGGAAGTATTACTTCAGTTGACATTGCCATACGTGCAACGCCATCAAGTAATCGTTCTTTGCTGCGTCACCTTACCCATAGCCCTCATGTTACAACATACGCTAATAAATTGATTAACGTCAGCAACAATCGATCACAGATTCGTACAGAAATTCTATGCTGAAGTTTATCCCCTGCGACAGGCCAGGAAGAAGTGGCACTGGACCAAGACTAGCGCCAGATCCGGGTGCGGTCCGCGTTAATGTGATGAGCACTCATACCCTGGTCAGTGTGGTTGCACGCCTAAACGCATGTATACGTCTCGACAGCCAGCTGCGTCTGGTAATGCCTGCTCCCTCCTGACTCGGTCGACATCGGGCAAAGAGGGGTGAGGGACGAGACAGTTTGGATTGTGCAGTGCCAGTTATTTCACTCATCCTACTAGGAGGCACATGACAAATAAAGTCGAGTACGACGTTCGAACCGGCACATGTCTAACTGCACTCAGGAGATGATCCGGCACTCCATGCATTAAACATTAGGTTGATTTTCACCTAGGTTGTTGTCCACGATGACACAGAGGTGTGTATAAAGCATTAATGACATAAGACCTGTCGAGCGGCATGCCAATGTTTGCGTGCAGACATCGTGATCGGCATATGCTCGTCTCGATTTTTAGACACTTGAATTTTTTTTCAAAATGTAAAACGATAGTTGCATACGACTACTTGTCTCGATGGACCTAAAACATTAGCGAATTCTGAATACTAAGTGACAGGCATACGTTTGCTTTCGATAGGTTCTAGTCAGGCCACTTTATTTGCATGGGTACGGAATGGGGTAAGACGCGTCAGTGATTCAAAAACTTCATTAAAGTTCCTGTTGACAGTGCGAACCGAAGCGTGCTACCTTCGATGAGGCGAGATTTATTCCTAATTCATAGCATGTGAGTTCAACTCACCTTAATCAATGACCTTTAGTGATAGAAATTCAAGCACTCTTAGTTGAAATTTAGCGAATGTCAAAAAATTGAATTATGCGATGACGGGCTTCTTAAACGGGAAAGCGAAGAAAATAAGTCCTTAGTTTAGTACACGACGACCAGGATATATATTGCACCATTATAGCAAAATGTTTAAAAACTTGACCTTTAGTTGCCTTCGACATCATTGTATTTACGTTGTATTTACGCACAGCACATAGGCTTACTCGTGAAACTTGGGGAGAGAATCTGATTTAAGGGTTTTTGCGCGCCTTAAACGTAAATGTATTGTTCCGGAGCATACTACACAATTTAATAAATCATGATATTCATGAATACCAGCGAATGTTAACTTTTCGATATAATGGTGCAAATGAATATGACTTAGTTTGTTAATTGTGAACAATATATATTATTTGAAATGTTAATCGAATTGAAGTAGGATAACTAAGTTGGGTTTTAATGCTTAAAATCGCGCAACTTAGTGCTATAATGTTTCAGTCACACCGCTGGTCCGCGGTTTGGATGCACCCCCTTCCAGATATCTACAATAACTACAAATATCGTAGACATTTTGCCTTTCATTTCGGTGCATTTGCGAATTTGTGCGCATTTTATAAAGAACGTGCATACAACATTTGCGATATTAGCCAATTATGGTGGTACACCGTCTTCTTAAAATGTTGAAATCTCGGAACTGATTTCCCTCCATCCAAACATGTCGTTATTTTACAAATAAATCTAAACTCGAACTGCCGTTCCACTTACGTTTACTTTGAATTCAAGCCAATGCGTACGGACTAGCTGTATACTACCAGCTGAATCGAGCGCATAAAATCTTTCCTTTATATGGATAACGAAAACCACCATCTCGACCACCAGCAAGATGATAAAATTCACACAACGAATGCTTTTTAATATTTTGATAATTGGAATCCTGCGTAAACGATACAGCAATTCGATTTCTCAAACACTTATATCCCTGTATATGCATGTACCATGTGGACATAACATATCAGTTTTATGACGCAAGCGTTATTAACAAACCTCTATATTCCTTGAGCAGCGCATCAGTAACGATATCTTGCCAGACTCCGAAACGCTGGTTTCTCACGGACTAAAAAACAAGTCTCAGAATATCGCCATAGGTTTGAAGAAACATGTAATAACTTCTATCGTCAGACACCATGCGGAATGCAGGCTTCGCAAGCAATCATCGGTCCGACGGCGGAAACAATCCTTGGAATAGTGTACATTTGACTTTAGTGTGCAATGTGTCTTTAACGTCCAGATAGGTAAGGCGCGTTGACTATGCATCAGTCATGACAACATATCTCAAATTATTCAAAAGTCCGTTTTGAAGGATAATGAAATGAGCCTTGTGCAAAGATATGGGCATATATTGTCGTCGTAAATGTGCTTTCATTCCTGACTGTTAGTTTTCGACAGAATATACAACTAACGGAAAATTTTAATTGTATTTTTTCGTCTACCAGCAGTTGACCGGCACATACACAAATCAAATTGACCGAAGTCGGCCGATAATTCCCCATCTATCGTATACGCATATGCGCAGATTACTGGCATGCATATATCGCTGGAATGATCCAAGATGTCCCAACATCTTCATCAGTGTCTTCTTTAATCACATTCTAGCCGCCGAAATGCTTTGCCATGAGATGTCAAATAAAATAAACTCTGTAAACAAAAACAATAGCCAGGAAAACTTCATGCGCTGAAACCGAGAAAGGCGTTTCGTCGAAAATAGTGTACAGCGTGCACATACAGTGAATGACCGATCTCATGAAATGTTGGCTGAAATTCTGAAATGCGTTTTCGATAAGGAAGAATTACATGGCCGCAGTTGTAAGAATGATTATCTTAAGGCATACTCCTATAGCATTTCGGATTCGGCAGGATGTCGGCTATCAAATGCACATCTTTTTAATCTCCTTTAGAATGCATGCTCGGTAAAAAATGACTACTTATGTAGCATGCATTTTTCCCATTGATTTTCGATGGTTTTGCTAATTCAAATATATTTTATAGAAACCATAAACAAAAATATGCTTTCTTTTAGTCAATCAATAGAGAATCACGTCTTCCTTATATTTTATACTTAAGAAAGGAGTATAATTAGGTTTTAAAAAAAGTTTCCAATTATTAGACTTTTTAAGACCGCAAAATGTCCATTCACATAGCATCGTATTTGGCCTTTTACCACTGCTCCTCATGAAATGTTCAACATGGTCCGCATCTATTGCACAATTTCATGGAGTCTCTATGATATCTCTCTAATGGCATAGAAAAATATGTGATTTTTCTTTACGCGCAACGCATGCACCTTGTAGTGTTAAATCACTAAGCGCTAGTGCAACGAATGATCAGGTTCCAAATTATTCGGCAATAAGAAAACTTTTCTAAAACCTAATTATGCTCCTTTAAATACAAAATATAAAGAAGACCTGATGCTCTATTTATTGACTAAAAGAAAGCATATCTTTGTTTATGGTTTCTAGAAAATATATTTGAATTTGCAATACCATCGAAAATCGATGGGAAAAATGCATGCTACTTACGTAGTCATTTTTTACCGAGCACGCTTTCTACAGGAGATTAAAAAGACGTGCATTTAAAAACCGACATCCTGCCGAATCCGAAATGTTATGAGAGTATGCCTTAAGTTAATCAATATTACATCCGCGACCAAGTTATCCCTCATAATCGAAAACGCATTTCAGAATTTCAGCCAGCATTTCATGAGATCGGTCACTCACTGTAGTATTTAATTCAACGGTTGACACGGTATGCCTATAAAAAACATCAGCTGACTAGTCAATCATCCTCGACGTTTATTATATTTTAACCGACTTATGCTTTGGTAGGAAGTGTAGCTTCAAGTCTTCCTTACAAATACAACCTCAGCATTCCACCAGCATAATGCGTCAGGAGATGAGACAAAAAGACCCACCGCCATGTTGTCGTTTACCGGATCTGATGCACTTGAGTCGACTTTTCCCGTGGGATAATCACGTGAGCCGCCAGTTGCTTGAGTCATTGTTCACGCTAGCCTAGTGTACCAAACACTGCAATGACACTCACTGTCTATCTTCGGTGCTGAGGCATAGACTGGGCAAAGCAATCAGCCATTCGGCGAGTGTCAAAGCCGGTGGGCCAGATGGCCGAGCAGATATCACAGCGGCATCCAACACGGGTGATTAGATTTCAGCAGCTCACTACTTGCCTGTCGGCCATCAAGCAATTAGCTGCAGAAACCATTTGGGCGTTTGGAACGTCTCTTACCGCAGTTAAGAGCTAACGTCGCTATCAGTATTGCTGTAGGCTTAAATAATTCTTTATATGTTTGCTTCCTATAACGCGTCCTTCCGCGATCATATTTGCACAGCACCATAATTATTCCGCTGAAATACTGCTTAAATTCATTATACAGTGTTAGTTCTCGTTGTACACAACCTACTAACGGTAACCGCACACACATCTAGCATTGACCCACGTAGTTCACCCAGAACATCCATTTTTAATGGGCTAGTTTCACAGATCCTTATGGTATACTTACAAGGCCGACGGAACCCAAAGGCAAGTTTAAACATGGAAGTGGAGTTAAGTGTTATTGGTGCTTTTTAAAGCATAAGACGACAACATATTCGGGAATCTAATTAAAGTATCCATGTTTGTCTGGCTTCATCTGCTATACACGGAATAAAGATGAAATTCAATATTGGGCGAAGGTTATATTCGTAAAGCGTGCGCGTATAAGTCCCGCTCTGTAGTTTACACACGCGTGACCTCAGAGTTCTGTTTTCTATCAGCCATTGGCCAGGCAAAATACCCGAAAATGCGCCATCGAAAATTCTGCCGAAATTAGTAAACCATTTCTCAAATGAGAACAATAAATTGCTGGAGTGCGCGCGGACCGCAATAGATCGGCTTACATATATTGCTAGTTTGTCTTATTGTGGACAAGGCAGGTTGAAACATATCGGATAGAAGCTGTCCAACAACTGAAACGGCAAAAATGTCAAGAATTTATTCAGGAAAGTGTGCGTGAGCGTAACCTGCTCTAGAACTTTAGCATGTTCACCTCTCGTACTGCCAATACGCGACACAGCTTCGTGCAGGTCCTTAGTCAATCAAACAGCCGGAATTAAACCGCTCAGACAAGGGTTCTATGGCTTCATCCTATGCCTTTGAATCACTTAACAATCCCATTTAACCGAACACGCATACACGCTAACCATTTTTACGGTGCGCTGCTTGTCCAATAGGGAACTGAACGGATGCTTGGAACTTTCATTGCAACTACTCGAAGAACAAAATTCGAAAGAAGAGGGTTACCTAATTTCATGGACCGAACATAAACTCCCCAGACAAGGTTGCCCTTTATTCACATTGCCGCAGCCCTGTCCAGTTCTAAAGTTCCGGCAAATCCCAAGCCTCAAAATTCACCTTGCTATTTTGCAGTCACTCCTGATCAAAACACTCGCCTTTTCAGATAACTTAAGCTGTGCTAGCCTTATTGATCTTTTCTAGTCTCCGAAGATCAGCGTATTGTTGGCTCTGAAAGTCCAGCCTGGTACAAGGAAGGCTCCATCCTGTCAGACTTCCCAAAGAAGCCTTTCCATATAACGTTCAGGCAGAATAATTCATCTCTGACTCCCCCCCCCCTCCCCTCAATATCACCTATGTGTGTTAAAAAGTTTGGCATAATATTAGCACATAATGCATTTGAGTTGGATAATCTTATCGCAGGCCTACTTTAATTGCATTTGTTTCTGTAGCGCATATCCTAATACATGGGCTTTCAGTGACTCCAGTCTGCACAGCGCTGTCTGGAACAATCCTGTGTGTATGCATCATCGGCAATCGCCCGCATGACCTTGTGGATTTCTGCTCCCGTTGAGAATAACCAATCACAGTCGTCCCTCACCAACCAAATAAATCTAGGTCTCAGTTCCGCAAATATTCCCATGTTACACTTGAAAAGTCAAGTTGGCTAACACGTGTTTTCAGTAATTCTTCGTCAGGCCAGTACAATTACATGAAGGAGTGAAAGTGTACAAAATGAACAGTCTTTATAGGTGTCTAAGGGTCAATTATGTCATTAACACTCATCTGAGAGAACTGAGACAATCCAAAGATCCCTCGGTGTTAAAGGAACTCAATGGATTCCTCAAGTTTAACACCAGACTTGCGGAGGCACGTGTGACGAGCAAATTCTTATCAGGATGTATTGAACGGGGTGAATATCCCAAATACTACT